>JASCZI010272858.1:0-10912 GCA_036250425.1 Stylosanthes scabra | reverse complement strand
AAAAACCAGCTTTTCCCCAAAACCTTTGTTACCCAAATCCATTCCAAACATCAATTCATCCCATTTTCCAACCAAAACTCAGTTTCCCAATACCCACCAATTCAAAAGCAATCACTACCACAATTCACTTCTCAATTCACATTGATCCATCAACCAATTCCACATGCATTTCATCAATACAAACACATATATACATGTTCAACCTCAAGCATGCATTCAAACACATAATAAGCATTTAACGTACGTTTTCATGCAACTTTATGAGTTATACTAAGGAATCCTACTCCATACCTCTTGTAGACACTTGAATCCTACCACAATTCTCCTGAATTCAGCAACTCTAACCAACTCCTAGCTTGAATTCCTAGAGAATGCTACAATCTACACTCAATTGGTGCTATCCTCCACTTCTTTGCCCTTATAACCAACAATCCAAGCATCAAGACCATATCTTGAAGCTTAGGTCACCAATCTCATGTCCGATTCCTTCTCCCAAGTATGCTCCATCACTCCACCATGGTTCCAAGCCACTTTCACCAACGGAATCTCTTTCCCTCGAATCTTCTTAACACTGTAGTCATCAATACTCATCGGAACACCATACATCATGAAATCATAATTCACATACATGTCATCCGGCTCCATTACATGACCTACGTCGGCGGTATACTTGCGTAGTTGAGACACATGAAACACGTTGTGAACGTGAGAAAGATGAGGCGGTAAGGCTAGTCGGTATGCTACAGCTCGTTTAGCCTGCGGGCTAGCCCGTTTAAGCCCGAATTTTTTCCTGGTTAAACGAGCTAGCCCCTTTAAGCCCGAATTTTGAACGGTTCGGGCTCAGAGGCAAAAAGCCAGCCCATTTAGACGGATAAACGGGCTGGCCTGACGGGTTTGGCCCATTTTGACGGTCCTAGCAATAAGTGAGGAGTCAGTAAAAGCCATGAGAGAAAAGACAAGAGAGTAGGTTCTTGAGAAAAAGCCATTAGTGGAAATTGATTCTACGTTTAGAATAGTTTCTGTTTTGTGTCATGAACCTAAGAGGTTCCCCTTGTGAGTTGGGATAGCACTCATGTTGATTTCTAAGCTAGGTTAGCTTATGTTGAAAGTCCTTGGTTAGGGCAAGTATAATTTTCTTTGAATTGGTGTTTGTAATTCTTGAAAATTATAGTGGAATTCCACCATGATTGTGGTAGAGACTGGATGTAGGTTGCAGTGGTGGTAGCCGAACCAGGATACTTCTATTTGAGTTTAGTTTTATCTGTTCTGTTGCATTTCTATGAGACAAAAGTCATTTTGTCTCCTTGCAACTCGAGTAGACAAAACTTGACAGCAAACTTCATTTGCCTTCTTGGCCAAAAAAGTGTACTCAAATTCAACCCCATTCTCTGAGTCACCACAAATCTTTAGGACAAACAAGAGAAAAGCAAATAATGTTTTGGAAAGAGAAAGAAAAGTGAAAAGAAGATTTCCTATGGTTATGCGAATAGTTTATTATAAAATAAACTAATATTTCTATCTATGACCATTAGTATTCTAAAGGTTGACAAATTTATTAAAAAAAATTAAAGTAATTTTATATTCATGGAAGATGAATTCTAATAAACAAAATTATATTCATACACAAAAAACTATCTAATATTTTTTCTTCTAATTAATTTTATTCTCAACCATGACCCTATCTAGTCCCTCGTCAATCCTGGACATTCCCAGCAGCACAACACCCTTAACATTGGTCTTCTTCGCATCACTACTACGAATCACTGGAAACAAAAACTGCAGAAACACAAATGAACTGAATGAATGTAAGAACTGGATTCATCTGTAATTATCTTCTCATCGTTGGCTCTAATATCCATCTTTTCACTTGTTATTAGTTTAAAATTATGTTGTACAATATAGGTATGGAATACAAAAAGTTTTAGAAAAAAATTGGTACAAATACATAAATATATATATATAACAAAAATAAGTAAATTTTATAAATTTTTAGAAATAAATAATATTTTTTAATTAATAAAATATATTTTATATCTGATTTAAATAATTTTAGAATAGAAAAGTTTAAAAATAAAAAATTGACTTAAAATAATATAATTTTAAAAAAATTTAAATAAAAAATATATTTAATCGTATCCAAAACATATCTGGCTATATCCGAGACATACTCAAAACTACTTGGGAGTGGTTTAGTTCATTCCGAATTCAATAATTGGAAATAAAAGGATTCACTTTGACAGATAAAAGTAGGTGATATGTTCCCCTGCCTTTTATTTGTCTCTATTGCATTCTATATCATCATATCCTATTCGGTTGAGAATCGTCACCAATACCTCAGCGTGGATTCGAGATACTCCTTTGTTCCATAGTCGAATTCAGAATTTTCTGATCTACTAGGATTAGTAATAGCAAGTGCATTGTTGATGCAGTCATTAATTCTCACGAGAGGCTACAATTGTCGCGAGCAAACATATTAATGACGAGGAACACATTTTTGCTATACTATAAATACTTTACTTGTTACTTGTTCTACTATTCTGCAGAAACCTGGCTGAGGTAGAAGTACGAAAGGTAAAAATATGCGGATTAAAAGCTAAAGTTTTTAACTTTTTTTATCCGATGCGTACCCAAACGTTCGCCTATTCTCGCGTATCCTTACTCAGTACATATCTCGTTATGGGTATTTTTGGAAAAATGGCGATGTACCCATGCAATATAGAACTAAACATTTCAAATATTTTAATAATTTTAGTTATTAATTTAAATACGTATATTATGATAAAAATAAATAAATTACTAAAACTATTAAAATACCTGAAACACTGTAATACATGAAATACTTAGTTTCACAACCCTATCAAATAGTAACATACATAGTTCACATCACATGCATGTGCATCCAATAATTTCTCAATGAGTATAGTGAGCTGATGCTAGTTAGTTCAAACATTGTTGATAGATGTAGAGAACTGAATCTCGTATCTAGATAGAAAATATACTGCTGGCCTACTAGGAAACAATGCAATATATTGACAATGACTAAGCTAGATGTGAATTAAGTACGTACAGCAAGAGGAAAGAAACAAAATTAACCAACTTTTTCCACATGATGAAATTAAACTTTATGATTCAACAAATTATTTTCGGTTATATATATTGTTTCTCTTTTCACTTATGTGTCCTATAATAATTTAAATAATAATAGTTTATACAAAAACGTAATGCTATTTGAACAAGTGGTTTTGACTAACCAAGTTCAACCAAGTAATTTATTTTTATGCTAAATAGAATATTATTTCGGTGGTAAAATTAAAAATCATCTTCAACAGCGCGACGATTCCTTTCTCCGCCTCATTTTCGGCAGAGACCACACACACAACTCACCCACTCTCTCCACCGCCGCCACCACCTTCTCTCCTCAGTTTCTCCCTCCTCAAACCTCCGTTAAACATTTCATCATCGGCATTGGACCCGTGGGAAGTTTCTCTTCGATTTAATCGGTTTAGTTTTTTCGATTTGTTTTGTTTTTTTGTTCGTTTTTAATGACCTTAATTTTTGTACATTATGTGTTTGCTCATTGCGCATATTTTTCTTATTTTCAGGTTAAAGGCACTGGTTGGGACTGCTGCGGAGGGTGGGATCATAGCTATTTGTGCTGATTTTGGTGTTGCCCATTTTTTGCCGCACGACTAGGTTGGTTATCTATTCCAATTAATTAGTACTGCTTAAATATTAATATTAAATGGTGATTAAATAATTTATTTGATTCAAATAATTAATTGAAAATGTGAATGCATGTCTAGGATAGACACTTGAACACTTAGGATATATTTGTAGAATGGGAGAGGAGAATGAATCTGTGCGGCGGCGTAGAGATCCTTCCGGTTTGTTTGATATGGAGATTGATTGTGTTTGCTTCGTATTTGATGTGGGGAATAAGGTGGATAGAACGGATAGGATTAAATAACACTAATTGCTACATTGTATGTTGATTGTTTACGAATTTTGAGATATATTTAATGTTTGCAATTCATTGGGGGTCCTATTTTAGGGGACACTCTGTCCAAATTTTTACAAAATTATGTAAGCTTAAAAAATATAAGTTAAATTGGGTTAAAATTTTGGCAAATGTGGGGACTAATCATCTAAATAAATAATGGAGCAATCGCGCGTTCGTGGGTGCACGATAGAGTATATTCGAATAGAGGGGGACTTAAACCGTCACATATAAGCGGATTGGACCAATTCATAGCCCACTGCATGAGCATTGATGACTATGTTAGGCTGGGAAAAGTTAGGTGCCCATGTGCCAAATGAAAGTGTATAAAGTTTAAAAACATCGATGACGTAAGGGTGGATTTGCTGAGGAAGGGTTTTATGGCCAACTATGTAACGTGGGTACAACACGGGGAAGGTACTTTGGAAAACCTAAGTTGGTACGCACTCGGCGGTTACAACACGAATGATGATGAGCCGGCATTGAGCAGTTGGAATGATAATGTGGTTAGGTACGAGTCAATGGTTGCGGATGCATTCCCACATTTTGAAACGTTAGAGGATAATGAGGAAAAAGATCAAGAAGAACCCCATCCTGACGCACAAAGATTTTTACCAATTGCTTGAAACAGTGAGGAAGCCTCTTTGGAAAGGTTCGATTTTTCTCGACTGTCAATTGCGACAAGAATGTTAGCCATTAAGTCCGAAAATAATTATAGTCAACATGCCTTCGAACAAATTTGTGGACTAGTTAAAGAGGTAGCCAACGACCCGACTAAAATCCCTAGGAACTACTATGAAGCAAAGAAACTAACTTCTCAATTGGGTCTAAAAGCGGTTAAAATTGATTATTGCCTCCATGGTTATATGTTATATTACAATGAGGACGAGGTTTTAAATGAATGTAAGTTTTGTAATACACCCAGGTATAACCCTGAAAAGCACACCAAGAATGTCCCTTTCGAGAGAATGCACTACTTAACATTAATTCTTAGGCTTCAGAGGTTGTATGCGTCTATGAGCTCAGCTCCTCATATGAGGTGGCATTACGAAAATAATCGTTCTAACGATGTTATGACCCACCCCTCTCATGGTGTTCAGTGGCGTCAATTTGATCATAAACACCCCGATTTTTCTGCTGAACCTTGGAATATTAGACTTGGGCTCTGCTCGGATGGGTTTGCCCCAAATTCCAATTTCAGCAGCCTTTATTCTTGCTGGCCTGTCATTGTAACCCCCTACAATCTTCCTCCCGAAATGTGTATGAAGGATTTGTATCTGTTTCTAACGTGCGTAATACCTGGACCCAAAAATTCAAAATCTAAGATGGATGTTTACCTTCAACCTCTAGTGGATAAGTTGAATACGTTGTGGAATCCAGGGGTTCTTACATATGATGTGTTTACAAAGATGAATTTCAATCTTCGAGCCATGTTGATGTGGACAATAAATAATTTTCTTATATATGGTATGTTGTCTGGTTGGATAATTCAAGGTAAATTGTCTTGCCCAATTTGTATGGAAGACACAAAGGCTTTCCAGATGAAGTATGGTGGGAAAAAGAGCTAGTTTGACTGCCACAGGAGTTTCTTGCCACAAAATCATGCATACAGGCGGAATCGTGTATCTTTTAGGAAGAACACCAAAGATAACGATGAACCTATCATTAGATCAAGTGGGGAGGAAGTCCTTTATAGGGTTAGGGAATACCCGAAAATAGTTGATCTGGGTCGTCAGCAACAACTTCCCGGTTACGGTATAGAACATAATTGGACAAAAAGAAGCATATTCTGGGATTTACCCTATTGGAAGAATCTCGATGTCCGTCATTCTCTTGATGTGATGCACATTGAGAAGAACGTATTTGATAATGTCATCCACACAATATCGACAGAACCAAGGATAACCATAAGGCAAGGATGGATTAACCAGATCTGTGTAGGAGACCTGAACTTAACCTTGTGCCACTTGGGAATGGTAATTTTGCGAAGCCTAATGCCTGTTTTGTGTTGTCGTCTGAACAAGGACAAAGTTTGTGTCGCTGCTTACAAGAATTGAGACTACCCGATGGATATGCTTCTAATTTAAGCAGGTGCGTGACGTGCGGCCCCGAGGCTGGTCCGAAAAAAGCAGAGTTTCATTGCAGTTAGCTCCGGACCGATGTCAAGGGGACCGTGCCAAATTTAGTTAAAAAGTGTCACAGAGATGCAACCAAGTTTGAAAATACCGAGTACTGGACTCGGGTCGTTCTCCCTAGGAAGCAGAAACAGAGGTTTCTCTTTGATTGAGAAAATATCGGGGTTGGTTGCAGTTGTTGGTGAGAACAGAGCGCAAGAAAACAGATTAAAACAGTAGTAGATTAACAAGTGTCCGGCTATGGGTTGAAATACTGTACGTCCCTATGAGCGACGTCGATCCCAGATTGGATGGACTGTCACCTAAAGGAAACTAACCACCACGGGGTGGCGAAGTTAACCCCTATCCGAATGTCCTAGTCATACACAACAGCGGGGGACCTAGGTCTCAACAGAACTCGAGTAAATCCTACGTCGCCAGGAAGAACTCACCAGTAGTGCACTTTGTATCGAATTGAGTCTGTCTCATTTAAGGTCCCCGTACTGCCAGCAGGGGCGTAGCGTTAACAGCATCGAAATTAACTCCGTTCCTCCCATCCGTTGCCCTTAGGGATCGGCAGCTAAGATCATTCGCACATTTCACCCCATAGCCGAGTCACTATGGTCACTACTCACTACATACGGAAATCATAATTGCGGAAATTAAACGCCCAATATAATAGTAAGACATAATGGTAAAATAATAAAAAGCAAACGGACAGAATAACGGCAGTAAAATTGAATAATTTGAAATTAAAATCGGCAGAGTAACAGCATGCAAAACAGATAATAAAAAAGCAATAAAATGTTTGGCTAGTAAAAAATGGACAAGGAAACTAATGGAACCCTAAATTAAACTAAAGGAATGGTGAAAAGGGCTTCCCCTAAATGGTGAAGGCTTCCTCTATTTATAGGCACAAATCTGGCCACCGATGCGTATACATAAGCCCTTTGGGTGCGTACGCATATGGCCTGGTTCCAGCTAGGACGTGACGCCCAAGGCATGGCAATACGTACGCATAGGCTCCTTTGGTGAGTACACATAGGCTCTGGATTTGGCCTTCAAGCTTTTCTTTGCGATCTTCTCATTCCTCGCGCTCTCTTTAGCCACTTCCGCTCCGATCTTTGCCTGTTAAAGCCTGAAACACTTGAACGCACACATCAAGACATCGTGCGAAACGAGAAACAGTTTAAAACACAGTGGAATTTGGATAAAATAGAAGATAATTACATTTACAATCCTAAAGAACGATTAAACGCAATCATGCTTGTTTCTCATGTATTTAAGTGGTGAAAGGTTGATAATTAGTCAATTTATGATATGAAATAAACCATCGAAATGGGGTTTATCAGTGCACTAATGTGTCTCAAGGAAGACTTCACGGCATGAAAAGTCATGATTGTCACATGTTTATGCAATGCTTACTTCCTATTGCCCTTAGGGAATTACTCGATCATGTTTGGAAGTCGTTGACCGAGCTAAGCTAGTTCTTTAGAGACTTGTGCTCCCCAACCTTATCCGCTAGGAATCTTGAGCATATGGAACAAAACATACCTGTTATCCTTTGTAAGTTAGAAATGATCTTTCTTCCCGGATTCTTTAACGTCATGGAACACCTTCCACTACACTTACCCTACGAGGCACGTGTATGCGGTCCTGTTCAATATCGATGGATATATCCTTTTGAGCGACAAATAGGAACATTTAAGAGATCAGTTAAAAATTGTGTAAGAGTATTAGAAGGCTCAATATGTGAGGCGTACCTTTCTAAGGAAACATGATACTTTTGTGCATACTACTTTGAGCTACATGTTGAATCCGTTTGAACAAGAGTTGGTCGTAACGATGAAGAAGGGGGGAACCAACGGTGCCAACATTATCCGTTTTCAACCAACCGGGAGATTTTGGGGGGGGGGGGGTAGGAAGCAAAAAAAAATGGCTAAGTTATCCAGAACTTAACTCATTACACCTACATATTCTACTCAATTACACCGACATCGAAGAAATTCGCAGGTATAATCTTTTTTGAAATTGATAAGATTTAGAACTGAAACAATACATATAACTTAACACTATTATAATGTTAGGTTATATGAGGAAATTCATGGTACGGGCGATATGCAACACTTTTCAAAGTGGTTACAAGTATACATAAATGATCCAACGCATGGAATCGTTGACCCTCAGATTCTTAACTTAGCTTTCGGATCGCTCCATGAATATTCTAGTTGTACAATGATGAAGGTAAACGGAATGAAATTTCAAACTCATAGTAATGCTAGAGGAAGAACAACGAACAACACGGGTGTTTATCTGAAAGGTGATGCAGGCCAAGGTGAATGTGATTGGTATGGAATACTGAATGAAATTCTTGAGCTCGAGTACTCACGGGAACCGAAAAACCGAGCAATTCTATTAAGATGTGAGTGGTACGATCCTGCTAGGCCTCATGGAATGCGCACACATAAGGATTATCGTATCACCGAGATTAACCATAGTAGGCGTTATGCTCAATATGACCCATTCATATTGGCTCAGAATGTGCGCCAAGTGTATTACATGCAATATCCTGGTCGGGGAAGATCGAATTGGAGGGTCGCAATTGAATGCAAACCAAGGGGTAGAATCGAATCTCAGGACAAGGTAGTTCCAGATGAAGAATATCAGAATTTAGAAGAGATTCATGTTAAACTGATTAATGAAACTGAAATACCGGCATCACTTAGCTCCCCAGCCGGAGAGGTTGATATAGTCAACATCCCAATAAACGAACGAAATAATCCTGAAAGCAACGAAGAGACTGCTGATGAAGATGGGACCAACGAAGATGAAGAACATTAAAATATGTAATTGTTTTAAGTTTATAATCATAGATGTTATAATCATACATGTTACTTACTAAGTTATGGTATCTATTTGTATTTGATTGGGATAACTACTATTTTGGTCCCTAAGATTTTAACTGAAAATCAATTTCGTCTCCAACCTTTTTTCTTGTTAAAAATGGTCCCTAAGCTTTAAAATTTATTTAAAATCATCCTTTTATTTTTTATTACCAAAATACCCTTATTCAATTCATTTTCCTAGCTATTCTCTCTTCCTCTCTCTTTCTTCCAAACTGAAACCCATCATCTTCAACACTTTCAAAGGTGAAGTGCGGAAGGAGAATGATCACGGTGGTGAGGCAATGACGAGATGGAGAGGACGAAGTAGCTGATGCACGGCAAAGAGTGAGTGCTATGCGACAACTACTTGGAGCGGAACCTGAGAACGACGAAGAATGTGGAGACAGGAGGCTCGCGATGGTTGCATGGATCTCTTCGATGCTGGAAGTGATGAAGATTATGGAGCAGAAGGTGGATTCGATCATGGCAGTGGCATTCAGCGGGTTTATGGAATTTGGGTGATTACTAGAAAATAAAATTGGGGAAATTTGGAACCCTAAAATAGAAACCTTGAGCTGTAATTTCAATTTAGATTTGTGTGTGTTGAGAAGATGATAGATAAAGCATGCTGTGAAAGCGAAAGATGAATTTCAAGTAGCTATGAGATCTAGGGGTATTAGAAGGTTTAAAGTCATTTTCCTTCACATGCTTTTTTAGACTAAAGTTTTTATTAGTCATGTATAATGTGTGTAGTGCTTAAATAAACGATGTTGTTAACAAATATGGATTACTATTGAGTAATTAAGTTGCATGTGATATAATTTCAATTTGTTGCTTCTTTTGGGTGTTGTGTTATTCTCTATTTAGCAGGTTAAGTAATATCCAATTTCCTATTGAGAAGATGATGGTGGTGGTGAGAAGTTGAAGATGATGGTGATAAGGTGAGAAAGATGTGTTTCAGTTTGAGAGAGAGAGAGAAGAGTTAGGTTAGGAGATTGTAATTGGATATAGGGATATTTTGGTAATAAAAAAATGAAAGGATGATTTTAAATCAATTTCAAAGCTTAGGGACCATTTTATTAAAAAAAAAAAGGTTGGGGACGAAATTGATTTTTAGGTAAAACCTTAGGGACCAAAACAGTAGTTATCCCTATTTGATTATATGCACTTCTTTCATTGCAGGACACATGACACGGGGAGACCGTGGCAGGGGTAAGGGAGATCGCGGTAGGGGTTCTAGCGGTCGTAGAGGTCGGCCCAAGAAGAGGATGGGCATAGCGCTCGACCTCAGGCAGGTTGACACTCCACCGACACAGGGTACGGCCACTCTGCCACCTCCTGTGATTCCCAAGACGTCCCTATCAAAGG
The DNA here is from genome assembly GCA_036250425.1 of Stylosanthes scabra. Taxonomy (NCBI): domain Eukaryota; kingdom Viridiplantae; phylum Streptophyta; class Magnoliopsida; order Fabales; family Fabaceae; genus Stylosanthes; species Stylosanthes scabra. Next base: position 548 of record JASCZI010272858.1, on the reverse strand, counting down.
GTTTACCGGCGATGAGAATGATCCCGACCCTCGGATCTAGGGTCCAGTCATCCAATACACCGGGGACTCGTGGGCACACTCAGACCACCTCTGCACCTACATCATCACAGCCGGTACACAGCCATGATGACGATTCTGATGCACAGCCCCAACCCGAGCTAGACCCTATGCCTTACCCCAGTTGATAATCCTTTGCCAGAGGGTGAGGAGGAGGACATTGCGGCGGAGGAGGCAGCCATGGCCCAGGCTGGTCTTGTGTACCTCCGTTGGGACGAAGGTAACTGGTAAGATATTTATTTAATATTTTATGTTCATTTATTTAATACAATAAATATATAAACTTGCATCATGATTTGACATTGTTTTCCTCTTATATAACTTAAGCAGTTGGACTCACGTATGGAAGGGCACCTCAAAGATTTCATGGGTATTACTATAGGTGGTGTTAGTCGATAAGCACGTTATATCCAATACTCAAGAGGGGGGTGAATTGAGTATATAAGCAACAATGATAAATTTTCGCGCGGAAGCTAAATTACTTTGAAAGT
>JASCZI010272855.1:0-10751 GCA_036250425.1 Stylosanthes scabra | reverse complement strand
ACTCTCATTAGTGATGGAGGAAGCCACTTTTGCAACAAACAATTGGATTCTCTTCTACAAAGATATGGAGTGAAACACAAAGTAGCCACCCCATACCATCCTCAAAAGTGTGGTCAAGTGGAGGTTTCTAACAAAGAATTGAAGAGAATTTTAGAGAAGACAGTCACTGCATCTCGAAAGGATTGGGCATTAAAAATAGATGATGCTCTTTGGGCATACCGGACTGCCTTCAAAACCCCAATTGGCATGTCACCTTACCAACTTCTCTATGGAAAATCATGCCATCTTCCAGTAGAGCTCAAACACAAGGCATTTTGGGCAATCAAGTTTCTCAACTTTGACACTAATGCATCATCCGAAAAGAGACTTCTGCAGCTGAATGAGCTTGATGAATTCCGCATTCAAGCTTATGAGAATTCATTGCTCTACAAAGAAAAAACGAAGAAGTTTCGTGACAAAAAGATCCAGCAAAGATCATTCGAACCTGGCCACAAGCTTCTGTTGTTTAACTCATCAAGACTCAAATTCTTTCTAGGGAAATTGAGGACAAGATGGTCTGGACCCTTCACAGTCACCAACGTTTCTCCTTATGGTCATATCAAAATTATGAATGACAAGGATGGCTCCAAGTTCACTGTTAATGGACAAAGACTCAAGCATTACTTAGGAGGCATCATTGACAAGGAAGAGATAATTCACAATCTCACTTAGAAATCATGCAACGTCAAGCTAGTGACGATAAAAGAGCGCTTGTTGGGAAGCAACCCAACCATAGTATCCTTATTAGCTTAGTAGTTTTTCTTTTCTTTATTTAAATCTAATCATCTTATCTCTAATCCATGTTTATCATCTCTATCACATAGGTTACACTTCACAAAAAGAAGATGAAGAAATCACTAACCAAAAGAAGAAAGAAGAAAACATAGAGCATTGCATGATCATAGCATTTAAGCTCCACGTTATACGCCACATTCATGCGTATAACGTGGACTCATCAATCAAACATAAAATAAATTTCCAGAAGCTCCACGTTATACGCCAAAATTTCCAGAAGCTTCATGTTTTACGCAGCATTATGCACGTATAATGTGAAGCTCATTACATCATCCACGAAATGTTCCAGAGCCCTCACGTTATACTACGTATAACGTGAGCACATTCATCTTGCTCCAGAGGCTAGACGTTATACGTGGGATATGTCATGTATAACATGGCCCTAAGAGCTAAAATCTGTCCAACTTCGCAGCATTATGCACATATAACGTGAAGTTTACTACACACACATTTAGCAATTCACGTTATACGCCACATTTCCTGCGTATAACGTGAAGAACATAGCATACATACATAGGCATCCCCAGAATCTCCACGTTATACGCCACATTTCCTGCGTATAACGTGAAGCATTTTGTACCTCAACAAAATCCCTCACGTTATACGTGGTAATTTCCACGTATAACGTTACTTCAAAATTCAAAAATTTAAACGTTATACGAGGGGAATACGTTGGGAAGTGCTGCACCATTCATTCATTCATATCATGCATTCAATTTTCAAAATCACAACAGCTTTTTCAGAGATTCCCTACAATCCTTGAAAATAGTCATCTTTTTGAAAAATCCATTCATCAAGAGCATGCATCCCATTCAATTTCTACAGCATCCTTATCCATTCATTCATTCATCAAATCCCATGCATAACTCTTAACCACGTATCACATACTCACTTTCACTATATATATCACCACTCATCAGATTTCACACACTACACTTCTCATATCACTAAAGCTCTTCTTCTACTCTTCTATCATTCATCTTCTTCCTTGTTCTTATTCTTTTGCTTGAGGACAAGCAATTGTTCTAAGTTTGGTGTTGGGCATTGAGCATTCACTCAACTCTATTTCGTTATATAGTTAATAGCAGGCTTATTAAGGAAAAGAAAGGGAAAGGCAGCAGCCTCCACTAGTGAAGCCCCACGATTCAAGACTCTCTACCATGAATCCCATTTCAACAAATTCTTTGCAGCTAGAGAGGTCCTTCCAGAAATAACGATCAAAATAGATGATGATGCTCTCTCTCCAATTTCATCACAAATCAACCTAAGGAAGTGGCAGAGATTAACAAAACCATTTCTAACGGTTGGCTACTCTCTAGTTAGGGAGTTCTATGCCAACTCTTGGAGGCTAGAAGAGCACAAGAACCAACCACCCACCTACACCACTCAAATCAGAGGAACGGAGATCAATTTTTCCCCCCGAGTCCATCCACAGAGTACTAAAATTGAGGGATACTCCACTCCCTAATGCAGCCTCATACCATGATAAAAAGGCCAATAACAATCTGAGGCTTAATGAGGTGCTTGCTTGCCTCTGTATGGAAGGAGCTCAGTGGGTTAGACACCCCGATAGAAGACCTCACTTCTTGAGGAGGACCGATCTCCAACCAATGGCTAGGGGTTGGTATGAGTTTGTTTGCAGGTCAATCATGCCAACAACAAACCGTTCCGAAGTCAATGTCAAGCGGGCAGTGGTGATTCATGCAATAATCATAGGAGAAGACATCCAAGTTGACGAGATCATAGCGAAACAAATGTACAAATTCGTCAACAAAACCAACACCCGATCCAAGCTGTCCTTCCCAAGCGTGATTGCACTACTTTGTAAAGAGGCAAAGGTAACAATCCCTAGTGATACTCTGATTCCACAAGAAGATCCTCTTGATGGAGTAGCGATGGGAAGAGTGAGAGGACCAAGAGAACCAAGACAGCATCAAGGAGTTGAAGAAGAAGCTCCCCAACAACAACCTCAACAATTCCAGCAACAACAAAACCTCCCACCTAATTTCATGACAAATTTCAACAACACAATGGCAACAATGCAACAGCATTATGACCAAAGGTGGGATACCCTCTAGCAGAAATTCGATGATACTCAAAAGGAGAATAGAAGGAACTTTGGCTCAATCAATCAAAGGACGAACCAAGTGGATGATCAGCTAAGCTTTCTATGCTATTCTCATCAAATGGCCAATGAAAGCATGTTGTTTCCTTATCAAAACACCACAAGGCAAATGCGAGAAATGGAGTAGCAAGGCATTCCAATAACAATGGCCAATCTAAACATCCATAGGGTTAGAGAAGAAGAAATGCGCCAAGAGAGGATGAGGTATGAAAAAGTCCTTGAAGAAGCGGCTGCTCAAAAGGTAAAAGAGCAAAACAAAGGAGAAGCAAGAGGAGTTGAAGAAGATTATGATGATGAAGAAACAGAGGATGAAGGTGGAGAATGGTGAGAGAAACTAAAAAAGAAAAGAGAGAGAGGGTAAAAACAAAAGTGAGGTATTCTGTTCTCTTTTGTCCTCTTTAAAGCTAGTCTTACCATGATCCTATCTATTTGTATGTTTTATGTTTTCCCTTGCGTATGTTGCTTCTGCTGTTTTTCATTAAATAAATACCATATCTATTTCTCTTGAGTGTCATTTGGGCAAAACCAGAGCTATAAATGTAAACATAGAATGATTTTTTGCCAAAGAAACACCCTCCAAGAAATCTATTTTGGTGAATAACTCCAGTTTCTGATTGTATGAGGAGATGAATTCCTTTTGAGGTCTCCATTTAGAGAATTATTATGAGATTTTTCCAAAGAACTGAAAAAGTTTTTGAGGTCAACAAGCTAAATATCGAAAAAGAAAAGAGAAAAAGAAAAGAAAAAGGGGAAGCATTTAAAGAAATAAGGCTTTAAGTATCAATGACTGGGATACAAAATAAAAAGAAAACTCAAAAGAGCTTCTCCCAATTTATATGCTCGTGATGTTTCTATGTCAGGGAAACAGGCTTGGGAAAGTAAATCCAAAGAGTGCATTGTCACTTGATATCTTGAACCAATCGGTTCGGGATTATCGATTGAACACCTAATCTAAAAAGCCACCTTGAGACAGAACATTAAAAGTCAATCAACAAAGAAAAATGCCAAAAAGATAAAAAGATCACAAGAAGCTAAGCTGACTTCAAACAAAGAGAAAACAAGAAAGAATGATCTCATAATAACATCCGGAAAGAGACCTTGAGAAACTCATATCCTTAAACTTGAAGAAACAAGGGAAAGAAACACATGGAAATTACAAACTTCAGTAAAGCAAGATAATTTGAACTTAAAAACATATATAGCTCTTGCTTTGCTTGAGGACAAGCAAAAGATTAAGTTTGGTGTTGTGATGCGGTGGCATCTTTGGTTGTTTTTAATCTCAAATTCTCTTGATTTATATGATTATTCTTGTGATTTTTTGCTCTTTAATTTACCAATCAAACAAACTTGATGTCTTTTGAGTTTTGTTTATGTTTTCAGAGTATTTCACTAAGAATTTAGGTGAGCAAGGCCACTAAGAGAAGATTGAAGAATGGAGCTGAAAAAGAGCTCAAAAGTTGAAGTCCACATCCCATGTTATACGTGGGATTTCCACGTTATATGTAGGGAATTGTGGAATCAAGACAGAAGATGGGCATCATACGTAGGATTCTCACGTTATACGTGGGAATTAAATCTCAAATCAAAGAATTGGATAGAGGCACCACGTTATACGTGGGAAACTCACGTTATATGTGAGAATTAAAATCACAAGTTCCATGAATCACAGAGACTCCACGTTATACGTGGACAACTCCAGAAAGCTCAGCAAACTTCACGCTATACGTGAGGAGTCCACGTTATACGTGGAAATCAAGAATCAAAGCCCAGAAACCCCACGTCATACATGGAGTAGCCCACGTATAACGTGGGAAGTTAATGTTATATGTGAAGCCCATTTTCAAGGCTCAGGAAAGTCCACCAATGCCACTTCAGCCCAATCTTATTTTGTTACTAATCCATCACTTAATCAAGGGCAATTTTGGAAGATTCAAGGATTGATTGATTGAAAATTTAGTGAAAGAGATAAGCATTTTAATCATAGAAGATAAGATAAGGATTAGATTGGATTGAGATTAGATTTTATTGATAGCTGATTTTTCGGATAGTTAAGCTTATTATATAAAAAGAGGAACTAACCACTAGGGTTAGTAACTCAGCATAGCCGTATTCATTATTTTCCTAGGGTTTAGATCCAATTATGAATTTCTAAACTCCTCCATAGTTAAGGGTGAGGAGCTCTGTTAACCTGGCATGAGGTAGTTACTGTACATAGTCTAATTCAATTCAAGGAGATATTTCAGTTTTCGAAATTTCATGAATTAATATTTTGTTCTTCATCCCAATAATTTAGAATCACTGAGAGGTGTTGTTTATTTGTTTAGGGTTAGGTTAATTTAATTGAGAGATTGATTAATCTAACTAGCTAGAAGTTAATTCACATGGTAAGTTAACACTGACTAGAGATAGTAAAGATAATTTACATGCAACTATAATTCTGTGGATTGAAATTGGGTTAGAACTTGTTTGGATATAGTGACATTTAATCTAATCTAGGATCACTTTTGAGATTCATAAAAATTGGAAGCGGATTGTATACTTCACCTCTCTATTTGATTGATTGACTAAGAGATTAGCTTTTGATTGAGTAAAGGGAAAACTAAATTGCTAAGAGATTAGGGTTTAGTTACTATAGGTTCATTGTGCATGATTTCTGAGTATCTAGAAATGCAATTAAACTTTTACATTATCCCTCAAGGGAAAAACATCTCCAAAGCTCTTAACATCTCATCTAATCATCGTTCAAACCTCAAGTATAATTTCTGTTATCTGCTCTTTGCTTATTAGTGATTTTCGAACCATTAGACCTAAAAGTAATCAAATTATTTAGTTTCATTAAATCTTATTAGAACAATTGATTAAGTAGTAGTTGATTGGTCCTTTAATCCTCGTGGGAACGATACCTACTTCACCGTGGTATTACTTGATACGATTCGGTATACTTGCCGAGATTTAGGGTTGGAAAATCGCCTATCAGGGACCGTGCGGTCGCGCGATTATTGGCAGAATGCATCCCGAAACGCTCCCAGGGACACGTGAGGTCGCACAAGGGGACTGTGCGACCGCACGGGCCTTGTTTCTCACTTCTTGGCTTCCTCTTGTGATCCTTTTGCTTCTAATGCCTTCCTTAGCATTTCCTATGCCTTTCTCAATCTCTAAAAATCGGAAATACACTAGCAAACATATCAATGCACCAAGTGGGATGAGATTTCATAAATTCCTATCAATTTTAAGGCTAAGTTAATATACATTTATCCATAGGAACATATAGAAGCAAAGGATTGAAACCATGGTTATTCACTAGCAATTCTGTGGTTTTTGGTTGATAACCCTTTATTTATAGTGCAAAATCAATCATCAAATATGGGTCTATCAAAACCGCTGTCCATTTTTTGTGTGTGTGAGAGAGGCGGGAGAGGGGAGAGGTTCCATTTTTTAAATCATGAAATCGGTCGAGTCTCGATTCGGTCCAACAAAACGGTATCTTGCCAATTTAGCAATTCTTTCACAGTTTTGTTAAAGGCGATTTTTCACATGAGTCGAACCGTACTAAGAGGTAGTTCTCGATTTAATTAGTCTGACTTGCCGGTCCGATTAATTTTAGAACACTATTATGAACAAAGGAGTTAATCTAGTGGAATACTAAATAAAATTATAACGAAATAACTAACTTGCATTGGTCAAGTGTCCAGTTCACTTATGTAGTTAAATAATATTGTCTTATGTATAGCAATTCATTGGTCACAATAAATCCTTAAAACGAAACTCGGATCCATAATAAATTAGTCATTGGTATGCATAATTGGGTCAAGGAAAGAAAGTTCTAACTAAAATGTAAAAATAAATAAGTAAATAAATTTTGAACCAAGTTAGATAAGAATCAATATCATTTCTTAGCTTTAAACATAAATTATGTTAGTGAATTTACCGTTAATTATTATTTATATATTCAATTAAAAAACTATTTGTAACTATTAATAGAAAATTGGTAGGGGCATGAGTTAAAACATACCTAAATTAAGTGAATTTTGAAATAATTTTATTTTTTTGTGAAAAGAGAGGAAACAAAATCAAGGAAACACACTAAAAAGTCACATTGGAACACATATCCTTTCGGATCAGATCTTCAACCTCCTTTTTAGGTATGAACTATTCGACATGGGAGTCTTCAAACTCATAGCATTTTTAGCCAAAAATCTGCAACCATGTTAGCAGTCCGTTGGATAGACACAATTGAAACATTTCAATTCTTTACCAAAATCTCTTGGATTTTAGATATAATGTCTTTGTCCATCGCATGCTCATTTGCAACCACGTTTTGCACCAATATAATTGAACTCCTTCAAGGCAATCCAATTCACACACGAGATCTCGAACACTAGAGGCTAGAACAAGAGCTCTTCAAAACCATACTCCAAGAAAACATTCTAGAATAACCCTTTAGGAGTCTCGAATAATGCACCCAAAATCAGCACAACCACTCCAATTAAAGAAGCTAGCATAATAGTTAACTTTATAAAAATTTAAAGAAGTAGGCTTCCAGGCCTGCGAAAGGGTAAAAGGGAAGGTCAAATCCTAACAAAGGAAGGAAGAAACAAAATATTTGTAAGAGCTTTGGATTAGTAGAATAAGTTATAACTCGGCCAAGGATTTTTCTCGCTTAAAAATATAAATATTTCTATCTACTTCTCCATATCCACCAAAAAAAGGAAGAGAAAAGGATATCATCAAAAGCATTTTATTTCAGTCGAGCTTAAGGATCCATAACCTGAATGAACCTCATAGAAGAGTAGCGAAGACAATGCCAAATTGATTTAGACTTTGGGCAATCCCACAAACAATGAAGAACTGTTTCAGCTGCATATTGACATTAAGAACAAGAATAAAAAATTTGAAGGAAAGTCGGCAAAGCTCCATGGAGTCCGAGCCAAATAAAAAACTTCAATTTCTTTGGAATATTAAGTCTCCAAACCCAAGCCAATTCGAATTTTGATCTGAATTAATTTTTAGAAGTATAGAAATTAGATTGGACCCAAATCCAACTAGCCTCCTGACCCTCTTAAAGAGAAGGATTAAAACAATGCACCTTTAATCTTGTACCTTCTGGAATAATAGAATAAAAAAGTTCCAAACATTAGCAACCATCCTGCCAAACATATCTAATTTTCATATTTAGGTTTGAGATGTGGACAAAAAGAACAAGCTAACACCACTGAGCCTCCAATTTGCAAACTAGAGAGATTTGTCAATAGAGTCAATTCTCCAAGGGAAACCATCCTCCAACCAAGAGCTAGCCTTCTTCATGCTCTTCCAAATGAAACAAGAATTCAGAGAAGGAGAGGTATCCAAAAAGGATTGATTGTGAAAATATTTTTCTAGCGTGATCTGAACCCAAAATATTTATTTATGCTTAGTGACCCGCCCGCCTTGGTCAGTCGAAAATTAATCTTTTTACAAAAATCAATTTCTTATCGCGAGTATAGTTCCGACCAATGCAAAAGCTAGATTGTCGAGATTTAGGAAAGATGTCACAAAGTTTGCAACCAGTTAAAAATTTCGAGTATTGAACTCGGGTCGTTCTTCCTAGGAATTGAAATATTGTGACTTGTATTTGGTTGTGAAAATATTGGGGTTGCAATGCTTGAGAGTTAAGAGCAAGAATGAGAAAGAGATAGATAGAATTGATGATAATAAAGGGTGCCTGGTCTTGAGTTGAAGTATAATGTGTCCCTATGAACGCTACTATTCCCAATTACGAATGGTTGTCACGTAAGGAATCAAACTCACTCTGTCTAATGGTCGAGTGGGGGGAATTAACCCTGTTCCGAAATTCCTAGGCTACTTGACTAATACGAAGGATCAAGGTCTTTGGAACGTGAATAATCCATCACGTTTGCCTCGTTAAGGTCCACTCATCACTAGTAAAAGCCTAGCGTTAACGGAACAGTTTTAACCCTATCCTTAACCCATTCTTTTCCTTAGGGATTAGTAACTAAAATCATCCACACTTCAACCCATGACTAAGACACAAGAACACTACTCCATAGTTATAAGAAAAAAAATATCAAACACTTGGTGTGCATAATAAAAAGACATGGTAAATAACAATGGAAATTGACAAATCATGATGATCAATGAAGTAAATAAGCAAGGGAAAAATGATAGAAACAAGTAAAGATTGCATTAATAAAACAAGAGAGTCAACAAACAAACATTCAAATATGAATTAAAGTAAAGAGTTTGACTAGTGAGGGCTGGAAATTGGTAGAGAAATGAAGAACAACTATGAACTAGAAGAGAGAAAATGAGAGAGATGGAAAACTCTCCCAAAAACCTCCAAAAACTATCTAAAACTATGAAATGATCCTAATGGTCAGTGTATACCTTGTGCTTCAGCTGTTCTCTCCTCATACAGGTCGAATTGGGCCTTCAAAAGGGTTTGGCCTTGGCCCGAAAACTTGAAATTACAATTCTAGCCTTCATTTAAAAAACTGCAGCAGCGCCAGGTTGCGTGCGCAACTTTGACGGTTGCGTGAGCAACTCTCTTCGTCAGAATCGACGTTGGAAGCTCCCAGGGAAGTTGCGTGCACAACTGCTGCTTGGACAGAATCAAAGCATTCTATTTATGGATGGTTGCGTGTGCAACTAAGGAAGTTGCGTGCGCAACTAGTGTGATCCAGAATTTTTCTTTTTTGCTCTCTTCATGAATCCTTTATCTCCAATGTCTTCCTTAGCGTTTCCTATGCCTTTCTCAATTCCTAAAGGCCTGAAATACATTAACAAACATATCAAGGTACTAAGTGGGATGAGATCTTATAAATTCTACTCAATTTAAGGCTAATTTAGCATATTTTTCAAATTAGAGCAAATATGACAAAGGTTCACAAACATGGTTATTCACAAGCAATTATGTGGTTTTAGATCGATAAACCCATCAAATATAGCACATATTCTATCATGAAATATGGGTTCATCACTTAGCCTTTACGATCCTGGGCAAAAAATTTCCAAGAGATGTCAATGAGCATCCTACTCTTCCACGTGGAAGAAAATTGAACCATTTGGCAGTTTGTTTGGCCAACATGACTGGGAAGATCTAACACTGAATAACGTCTATAACTGATGAAACGAAATCTTTTCAAACTAACAAGAACTCATGACACTCCGACAAGTGAATCGGATCAAGTAGTACCACAAAAGAGTGGGATATCGTTCCCAACGAGGAGAAGGGCAGTAACCAATATTTCCAACAAGTACTCCTCTAAGTAGATCAAATGACAATGATGCAATACTTACAAAACTCAAGAAACAAACAAAGAATCACAATTATCATGCAAAAGAATGCAAGAATGCATCAAACAATAACATACAACTATGATTATGCAAATATCACAAACAAGAACTTAGAAAGTGAGAACAAGATTAAGAAAGATTCAAATAAAACCAAACAAGATTAAGCAATAGGAGATATTCATAAACACAACTTCATAATCCAACATCAACAAATAATTTTCTGCAAGTAAGACCTACAACAATTCACCATGAATCCTAGAATAACTAAACCCTAATCTCTTAGCAATCTAGTTTCTCTTCAACCTACTTGATCATCAATCTCTTGACTAACCAAAAAAGCAAAAAGATAATGCACACATCATGATTTAAACCTCTAACAATCAACAAGATTCTTGGAAAGAATTAATATGTCACATATTCAATCACATGAAAACTCATACAATCATCAAAGATTCTAATACATATCAAATCACATGCCTATCTCTAGGTCACATAAAGA
>JASCZI010272854.1:9271-22344 GCA_036250425.1 Stylosanthes scabra | reverse complement strand
ATTTCTCCAAATACTTCTAGATTATTCTACCACACTCTTTATTCTTCTACATATATCTATACTCTTCTAGAATACTCTATGACCTTCTAGAGCCTTCTAGGACATTTTAGGGTTCTCCAGGACCTTCCGGGTATTCTAGAACATTCCGGAACCATCAAGAGCATTCTCAAATACTCCAGAATACTATTTAAACACCGTTTAAAAAGTAATCTTCTAAAATTTACCGTGACATTATGCTAACTTATATATCGCATTGTTAGTTTGTAAGTTTGGAAAACTTCAATTAATTAATCCAAATCAATATATGACAATTTGTCACCAATATCAATGTTAATGATGAGTTCTCATTTCATTGACTTCTATGTTCAATTATAATGCCAAGTGCCAACAATTTCTTAAGGAAAAATAAACCAAAGTCAATTGGCAATATTAGTTAATCCAGCTAGCTAGATGGTTCTTATGTCACTCCATACAGTTTCATCTAAAAGTCTTTCTCATTCTTTTGTTAAGAACTTCTAAGAATAGCATTAGGAGCTATCTATGGCAAATCAAGATTCTTGTTCCACTTCTTCCACCAACCATGGTTGGACATATGATGTCTTTGTGAGCTTCCACGGCAAAGACACGCGTTGCAACTTCACCGGATACCTTACAGATGCCTTGGACAGAAAGGGAATCCTCACTTTCAGGGATGACATAAAGCTCAAGAAAGGAGAAGGGATTCCATCTGCACTGGTCAAAGCAATTGAACAGTCCAGAATTGCTGTGGTTGTTTTCTCAGAAAACTATGCATCCTCAAGTTGGTGTCTTGATGAGTTGGTTGAGATCATTGGGTGCATGAAAAAGAAGGGACAGTTGGTAATTCCAATTTTCTACTCTGTTAATGCTTCTGTGGTAAGGCATCAAAGGGAGAGTTTTGGAAGGTCAATGGAAAAACATGAAGCAAGGCATGACAAAGAGACAGTAAATAAATGGAGGATTGCATTGAAAGAAGCAGCCAATTTGTCAGGATGGAGTTTCAAATATGGGGATAGACATTTCTTGCTTTATAAGCTTTTCTTTCAATTATATTTGAATGATCACCATGATAATTTATCATTATTGTCACAGGTATGAATATAAGTTTATTCAGCAGATTACTGAAGAAATATCAAACAGATTAAACATTACCTCCTTACACATTGCTGATCACCCAGTTGGATTAAACTATAGAGTGTCAAAAGTGGTGAGGCTTCTAGAACTAAAGTCTAATGATGATACCAAAATGGTTGGAATCTATGGCATTGGTGGGATTGGCAAAACAACCATTGCTAGAGCTGTGTACAACTCAATTTCTAGCAGGTTTGAAGGGTCAAGCTTTCTTGCTGATGTAAGAGAAAACACAATGAAACATGGTTTGGTCCAACTACAAGAGACTCTTCTCCATAATTTGCTTGGAGAAAACATCAAGTTGGGTGATGTGAGCAGAGGAATTCCCGTAATAAACAGAAGGCTTTGCACCAAGAAGGTTCTTTTGATTCTTGATGATGTCGACAACCTGAGGCAACTGAGGTCATTGGCTGGAAGCCATGATTGGTTTGGTTCCGGAAGTAGGATCATCATAACAACAAGAGACAAACATTTGCTAACTACTCATGGGGTTGAAAATGAGAACATATATGATGTGAAACAGTTGAATGATCATGAATCTCTAGAGCTATTTAGTTTAAACGCTTTTAGGAGGAAGCAGCCTAAGGAAAACTATGTCAACATTGCGAACCGAATGGTGCAATATGCCAAAGGCCTTCCACTGGCTTTGAATGTGATTGGTTCTGATCTGTTTGGCAAAACAATTGAAGAATGGGAAAGTGCATTGAAGAAATATGAAAGAATTCCAAGCAGAGAGATCTTAGATGTGCTCAGAGTAAGCTATGATAATTTGGATGATAATGAGAAGGAAATTTTCCTTGACATTGCATGTTTCTTCAAAGGGAATACAAGGCGGGAAGTGGAAAAGACACTAGTTGCGTCACGTTTCTATCCAGAATATGGCATTGGTGTTCTTATTGACAAGTCTCTAGTAACTATCAGTGATGCTGACACAATTAAGATGCATGATCTTATACAGGACCTTGGTAGAGACATTGCTAGAAAGGACTCGCCTTTCGATCCGGGGAAACGTAGAAGACTATGGCACCGTGACGATGTTCTTGAGGTCCTCACAAAAAACACAGTAAGTATAGCTTTATTTACTTTCAAAGCAATACTTATGGTGATATTTCACTAATAGTGCTAGCAATTACAAAGGGAACTGATGCAATTGAAGGAATAATGTTGGACATGACCAACCTAAAACAAAAAGTTCCATTAGATGCTGAAACCTTTGAGAAGATGAGAAGACTTAGGATTCTTATAGTTCGGAACTCACAAGTTTCCAGAGCTCCCAATCATCTGCCAAATAATTTGAGATTTCTTGATTGGACTGAATATCCTTTACCTTCTTTACCTGCTGATTTTCATCCAGAGACACTTGTTGTACTCAACTTGCCCAATAGTCTTATCACAATGGATGAGCCATTCAAGGCATGTTCATGATCCTTCTTATTTCTAAATTCTATCCTTTATGTCATATGTTTATTCTGTAAACTAACTATTTCTTCCTATTTACTAAATCCGGTTCATAATAACTGTTGTTTTTAACTTTTTTGGTACATTGTGAATATATTAGAAAAGTTAAGACGACAGGTATTGTGAACTGGAGAAAGTATTATGCAGAAATTTGGGCATTTGACATTTATGAACTTCAGTGGTTGTGACTCTCTAACTACATTACCTGATGTATCTGGAACACCAAATTTAACAAGAATTCTTGCTAATGATTGTCCAAACTTGGTTGAAATTCATGATTCTGTTGGACATCTTAGCAAACTAGTCACACTGAGCACCGAAGGATGTCCCATACTCAAGGGTTTTCCAAGTGGCCTGAGGTCAAAATCTCTGGAATACCTTAACCTTAGGGAATGTTCTAGCATTCAGAGTTTCCCAAATGTTTTGGAAAAAGTGGAAGGTATGAAAAATGTTGATATAGGAGGGACTGCCATAAAAGAGTTTCCAAACTCAGTTGAAAACTTTAGTAGTATTGAAGAGTTAGTTTTAAGATCTTGCAAAAGCTTTGAGGTTCTACCTAGCAATCCTACCATGTTTCAAAACATTGAAGAGCTAAATGTGGAAGAATGTCCTCAACTTCCAAAACTCTTGTGGAAGTTATTGAAGGACAGAACTGATTCCCTCCCAAAGTTAAGTAGACTAACTCTCAAAAGTTGTGATCTATCAGATGAGGATCTAGAGTTAATTCTCAGCTGTTTTCTCCAATTGAAATGGTTGATCCTATCAAATAATAGCTTCACAACTATCCCTGATTGCATTGAAGATCTTTCAAAACTCTTGCTGCTACATGTTGATAACTGCAATCAGCTTAGAGATATTTCAGTGCTTCCACCAGACTTACAACACATAAATGCAAGGAATTGCACATCATTGACTTTGCGGTCATCAGATGTAATATTGAGTCAGGTTCATAGTTCTCCTTTCTCTTTCTTGAACTCATCATATTCATGTTTGTTCTAGCTATTAAGACTGATCAATTTTGTTAACCTGTGACAGGCATTTCATGAAGTAGAGTACATAGACATTGTTGTGCTAAGGAGACAAATTCCAAGATGGTTTGACCATTGCTGCAAAGGAGAATCTGCAGATTTCTGGGTTCGTAGAAAACTCTCCAACATTGCTATATTTTTTCTGTTAGGAGGCCGAGACGAACAGAGAACCGATCATATGTGCGAATTCCACTTGTTCATCAATGACCTCCAAGTATTACAAGGAAAAAGTGAGTGGCCAGTTGATCATGTATGGTTGTTTGATCTGCAAATTCACCTCACAGAAAGCGAACGACACAACATCAGGGAACAAATAAAGTCTGGCTGGAATCATGTGAAGATTTCATGTTCAGTCAAGAATGAGCCAAAAGATGTAATTGTTAAAGGCTGTGGAATCCATCTTTACAAAGACAGAATGAACATTGATGATGTCTCCTTCATTAATCCTGAACTCCATGACTCGAATAATGCCTATGATAACATCAATGATGATTTGGACATTTATGATGAAACAAGGCAAGATGTTGTTTTCCCTACAGTATTAGCTAAATTCTTTCCCAAGAATATTGCTGAGCTCTTGGGAAATCTTCATTCTGGGAAAAGAACAGATGATGATTTGACTTGCTATGATGAGGAGTTGGAACTAGATAGTGAGACTGACAACCAGTACATGGAAGTGGAAGAGGAACAACATTCAGCTTCCATCAATCTTCAAATCCCAGAAATATGCAAAATCTAAAATCATGAGAAAGAATCAGGTATGGTAAATAAGATCCATGCAAAATTAAAAGATATCATGATATTGGAGAAAGTATGGTTACTAATCTAATTGCATTATCATTGTTGGTATTGTAGATTCCAATTCCCACAAAATAGTTATGGATCCTTCAAGAATCAATGAGAAAGAGCTAAACAAGCATAAGAAAGGAAAATTTAACAAGGAAGGAAATGCCCCAGTAAGCCTAAAATAATTAAAATACACTTTTCTTAGATCTTCTATATGGGAAAATCTTTTATTCTTACTATTATTCTTGTCATGCTTTCAGGAGTCAAGTATCAGTGCATCAAGAAGAATAAACAATGAAACACAAGACGGAGAAAAAATCAATTCTGGAGAAAAAATCAATGGTTCAACAAAGCCTCATGTTTCTGAAAATATTGGCCTCAACAAGAGCAAACAAAAGTCAATTATCCTAGTTGAAGCAAATGCAGAAGCTATTTCTCATACTCAATTTCCATCAAGAACCAATAATGGTCAACAATCAGGGCCTAATGCAGAAGCATACACAAGTGTTCTTGAATCTTCCATTAATGAGGACAACATGGAAGCATTTTATGCCTCCCTTGAAGCAGAGACAATTTCTGAGTCTTATCTCAACGGAAACCAAGCCCATACTGCATTTGTCAAAGAAAGGCCTAGCGAAGAAACAATGAAAGAATTGCAGTTCTTGCAAGACTTAATCACGAAAAAATTCTCTCTTTTGTTACACCCTGGCCGTTCTGGATTGTTGAAAGATAAGCTAAAGTATCTCCTCACTTTGCCTCCGGAAGAAGGAGTTTCTCTAAGAACAAAGACATTGTTATCGCAGCTTTCAACGAGTTTTGCTCAATGGAGTGTGGATTACAACAATGCAAGCATTAAACTTGAATCAGCAGACAAAGAACTATGGAGAGCTGAGAAAGTGATAGAGGAACTTAAAGGTAACAAGGAAGAATACAAGGGAGTTAAGATGGTGGAAGATACTCCGCGGGATCAGTTGGAATCTTTGGAGGAAAAGAAGAGGGAACTTGAAGTGCAAATCAATGCCATAAAAGCTGAGATTGCGGATTTAAAAGCAGAGAGTGAAACGGCTGGTAAGAGAAAGAGAGAAGTGTTTGAGAATGCAAAGATGCTAAGAAGTGAAAGGGATGGTTTGAGGAAGCAAGTGCCAAGATTGAAAGCTGAGAAAGAATGGGCAAAGGCAACACAGGCTAATATTGAAGAAGAGTGGTCATTGCTTGCAGAACAAGTCATTGGAAGCACTAGTTTTGAATAGTGGGTGTAAGAAAGAGTCTACAATATGGCAGGCTTGTGTTATAAACAGAACATAATAGAATGGTTAACATAAAGATTTAACGTTAATATTTTGATTATTTGCACCAATAGCGCTTTAGAATGGCACTAGGAAAATTGATTTTTTTTGTGCACAGGATATCTACCGGATCGAAAGTCTAATGACTAATTCATCAAATAATGCATAGATAAAGTGGGCGACCCTCTCAAATAAGCGAGTTTCCAAGAGAATCAAACCCGGGAGTGATGGTTAAGGAGCACTAGGAATTAGCAAGTATATTTCTAGCATGTTTGATTTTATTTTATTTTTCATTTAAAATATGAATTTAATTTCTATACCCTAAGAATTTTACACAATATAGTATATCATAAATTATAATATCATTAAAAGTTACTAATTTTCAAATTTATTATTTAAGTCCAATCCATATTCTTTCATGTATAATATATTATTTTTATTAGTTTACTAACCGCCAAAAACATAACTCTAGGAAGATAGTTGGAGATGATAAGCGAATCAGCGAGTAGAACGTATCAAGCACAGCATATTGTGGTGGGTACATTTAACAAAGCTCTTGCTCTCTTGAATATAAAATTACAGCATGGAGACTTGCTTGGAAAAACACCACGAAGTTGAGACCAAGGACTGAGTAGTAGTGTGAAGTAGCTGAGAATGTGTTAAAAGCACCTTTATTGACTATAAGGGTTAAATCCGCGTGATTTGGACCAAGAAATTCCAATAAGCTTCATGATCATTAATTTGTAATATTTTGACAGCGACAACATGATTAATTTTGAATTTTTTACGGACATGAAGAGAGGCATTATTGACCCCATATGGTTAATAGGAAATGTGAAAGTAGCTTCCATTAA
Organism: Stylosanthes scabra; assembly: GCA_036250425.1. Classification (NCBI taxonomy): domain Eukaryota; kingdom Viridiplantae; phylum Streptophyta; class Magnoliopsida; order Fabales; family Fabaceae; genus Stylosanthes; species Stylosanthes scabra. Next base: position 15,783 of record JASCZI010272854.1, on the reverse strand, counting down.
TACTTGTTTAACTGTTTTTTAAATCATTTTCTCTCGTACTAATCGATCATCATCTTCTTTTTTAAATACTTGTATCGTTGTTGAAGGTGTAAACACCACTCTCACACTTACCTTCCATGGCTAATCCTATTCCGCAAGCTTCCAGGGAGTGGGAATTCGATGTGTTCCTCAGCTTCAGAGGCCCTGAAACTCGCTACGGTTTCACCGGCTATCTCCACAAAGCTTTTTGCGAAAAGGGAATCCGAACATTCATGGATCTCGAGGATCTTATTAGCGGGAAAAAAATCCAACAAACATTTGCCAGAGCAATTGAAAGCTCAAGGATTGCCATCGTTGTGTTCTCGGAGCATTATGCTGACACTGATTTCTTGTTGAGGGAGCTTGTCAGGATCTTGGAGTGCTCTGAACGTTATGGCCAGTTTGTTCTGCCGATTTTCTATTTGTTGGATCCCGGTGAAGTGCGGCATCAAAGAGGTAGTTATGAGGAAGCAATGGCACGGCATGAAGAGAAGTTCAAGGATAAAGTTCCTGTATGGAGGGCAGCTCTACGTGACGCAGCCAACTTATCCGGCTTGCATTTCAAAGGGTATGAGACTAAGCGTGTGTTTGGTTTAACGTTTCATCTAACAAACGTACTTTATATCTTCTCGAACAACGTTGCTTTTTGTGCAGGGATGAATTTTGTGAACTGCTTTTGATACTTTGCTTAAAGAAATTAGCTAGAAACATATGATTCGATATCTAATAACATATATTATTTTGTGCAGGGATGAATTTGAATATGAATTTATTGAGAGGATCAGTAAACTTGTGTTAGCAATTCTTAAAGAGGACACCTTACCTGTTGTTGCTGATAATCCAGTTAGAGCAGAGCCCCAGGTGAAAGCTTCTCAAGAATCCTTGTCATCATTTTCTTCCCCAAGGCAATACCAATACCATGTGTTCCTCAACTTCAGAGGCTGTGATACTCGCTATCGATTCACTGGCAGTCTCTTCAAAGCTCTCCGCGACAAGAAAATCCACACTTTCATGGATGATGTAGGTCTTCACAGAGGGAATGATATATCAAGAACACTTGTTGAGGCTATTAAAGGGTCCAGGATTGCCATCATTGTGTTTTCTGAGAACTATGCTGAATCTACTTACTGCCTAGATGAACTTGTCAAGATCTTGGAGTGCCAAGAGTCTGATGGCCAGTTCGTTTTGCCAGTTTTCTATGATGTATATCATAGTGACGTGCGACGACAGACAGGTAGTTATGGGACAGCCATGGCTAAACATGAGGAAAAGTTCAAGGATGATCCATCGAAAGTGGAAAAATGGAAACGGGCTTTGCATAGAGCAGCTAATATTACTGGCTTTGTTTTCGATGGGTACCTTTCCATGTTTTGTTTCTCTGTTCTTTATTTCTCCAATAGCTAAAATTTCACTATTGTTTTATATATTTTGCAGGAAAAAATATGAACACGAGTTTATTGGGAAGATTGTTGAAGTGGTGTCAAGGGAGATTAAACGTGTTAATTTACATGTTGCTGACTATCCAATTGGACTAGAGTCTCAAATTTCAGAAGTAAAATCGCTTGTATTCTCTGATGGCTATGATGGAGTCCACATGGTAGGGATTCATGGAAATGGTGGATCTGGAAAAACAACAGTAGCTCATGCAATTTATCATTTGATTGCAAATGGTTTCGAAAGTATATGTTTTCTTGAGAATGTGAGAGAAAATTCATATAAGCATGGTTTAGTACATCTTCAGAATATACTTCTTTCCAACATATTCGAAAGGAAGAATCTCAAATCAACAAGCGTTGAACAAGGAATTTCAACAATACAGCACTGGCTCCAACAAAAGAAGATCCTTCTGATTCTAGATGATGTTGATAAACTAGAGCAATTACAAGCTCTGGCTGGGAAACCTGATTGGTTTGGCAGTGGAACTAGAGTCATCGTTACAACACGGGATAAAAGCTTAATAGAAAGCCATGGGATTGAAAGAATATATGAGATGGAGAACTCAAATTCAGTACAGTAAATACCCTTGAATTGGTAAGTATACTTTTCAAACTGAGCATGTTAAACGAAGTGATTTTGGAATTGCTATGTTTGGTAGAAGTATATAAGAGTGACAATCTTGATGGGATCATCAGTATAAAAGTATCCACAATAAAGAAAACTACAATATACTTAGGATTTGAAATTTTTTTTGCAAATTATACATTTGAAACTGTTAATCTTTTATCTTACCATTTCATTTTCTCTTCTCAGGAGTCAAATATCACTACATCAGATGGGAAAGACAACAGAGATCAATTGGATGAAAAAAACACATTCAGAGAACAAGTCAATGGTCCCGACTCCCGAGTCTCTAGTTTCAGAAGATATTAGTATCGGAAGTAGCAAATAAGCTTGTGTTATTCAAGCTGAATCAAATACTGAACTCTTAGATTTTAATGAAAATCAAGCAAAGATTTGTCATACTAGTTTTCCAGAAGGAACAGATAGTGGTCAACAAGAAGTGGCAAGAGCCTAAGAGAAAAGAGAAGTGTTTGACAGTTGACAGGGATGATTAGAGGAACCAAGTCGTAAGGTGATATAGAAGCATAGTGGTAATGACTTGGAGAACAAGTCATTGGAGAGCCTTATCAACATTCAGATTCATGTTACCAAAATAGGATGGTTACCAAAGAGTTATAGCAGTACTGTAATATAATTATACCGTAGTGTATTTATTTTTTTAGATCGTTAAGTTAAATCTCGACCCAAATGGAGAGTAAGTTCAACGGAGGACAAATGGGGAAAATTCAAACCCCCAAATGCAACCAACACAAAAGACATACATCAATACAACACATTACAAACGAAAGTAAATACAACCAAAACACATCAAAAAATTCGTTGACACCAAACACTAGAAACAACTAAAAACACCTAACACCAAAGCAAGATACACAAAAATCTAAAGGATCTTCTTCACGAATGCCAAGCTCTTCAACTTCTTTATGTCATCTTTGATACGACATTAATCTGGCTTTGTTTTTTTCGATCTGCTCTTACGTGCTTTCTCCTTTTGTTTTGTTTTTATTCTTTTCAACGCTATAGTCTGGTTTTGTTCCTTTAAAATAGACATTAAATCAACCCCATCCTCATAGCCTCCCGTCTCAACATCAATATTAGACACACATACATTCCTAGTTTTTGTTTTCTCAATCTCCTTAATTTGTACCACTTTTGTTGTAACATCCTTTTCCATTACCCTCTCCAACATCTTCTCTCCATCATTCACTATTTTACTGTAGTGTATTTATCGAAGCATATCTTGTACTATTAAAGTTGTTGAGTGAGACTAGTGTATTTTTCATTTCTTATTTAGTTGGACTATGATCTTTTTGTTCTCAGAGGCACAGATACAAATAAAGGGTAAAGATACACTATCTTAAATTTAGACATTTATGATGAAACAATCCAAGATGTTTTCCAAACACTAAAAGCGACACGTTGTAGCAATAATATACGTGAGTTCTCTGGAAAAAGAAAAGATCATGAACATTGAAGAGGAACAACATTCATGTCTTGCAATTTAGACTATGATGCGGAGTTAGAACTAGATTGTGAGACCGACAACAAGCACATTGAAGAGGAACAACATTCAGCTTTCATCAAACATCAAATCCCAGAAATATACAAAATAATAAATAAAGAGAAAGAAAGAGTATATCTGTAAAACTTGTTGGAAATTCATGTCTTGCAATTTCAAACATCACATTAAAAATTAGTTTAGGCACATAGTTGATGCTCATAACTGAAGCAAATAGAAGGAGTCAAGCACCATATACATTTTAGAAAGTTCCTCTTTTAGAGTCTAGATTCTAGAATATAAAAATGGATAATGCTATTTTAACAAGTGATTTTGGCTAACCAAGTTCAATAGAATATTATTTCGGTGTTAAATAGTATAAAAAATTGTATAAAAATAAAGTTTTATTTGACATCGAAATAGTATCGAGACATGGAAAAACACCATGGAAGGTGTGGACTAAGGAGTGTGAAGCAGGTGAGTTAGTATAAAAGCAACTGATTGACTGATTCTTTATACTTCCCGCGTTTGACAGTAAGTTGGACCAAACGCCATAAAAATATTTTAAATACCAACACGAAGATTAATTTAATGGATGCCCAGCGAGGGATTGACCAGCATGGTTAGCAGGAAATGAGAAAGTAGCTTCCATAAATAAATAATTAGTTATTTAATGGTATTTAACTAGTTCGAGATGCAAACACCACACATCACTCATCACTCACACTAACAGCTCCCATGGCTCCTGCACAAGCTTCCCACTCGTCTTCTTTTCCATCCTTCAGAGGCTGGGAATTCGATGTGTTCCTCAACTTCAGAGGCGACGAAACTCGCTCCGGTTTCACCGGCTACCTCCACAAAGCTTTCTGTGAAAACGGAATCCGCACCTTCATGGATCTTGAGGATCTTGTTAGCGGCAACAAAATCCAGCAAACATTTGCTCGCGCAATTCAAACCTCCAGGATCGCCATCGTTGTGTTCTCGGAGAATTATCCTAAAATCGATTTCTTGTTGAGGGAACTTGTCAAGATAATGGAGTGCTCTCAACGTCATGGCCAGTTTGTTCTGCCGATTTTCTACTACGTGGATCCCGGCGACGTTCGCCATCAGAGAGGTAGTTATGAGGAAGCAATGGCGATGCACGAGGAGCGGTTCAAGGATAAGGCGCAAATATGGAGAGCTGCTCTGCGTGATGCAGCCAATTTATCCGGCCTGCATTTCAAAGGGTATCGTACCTTTTTTCCGATAAGTTTTCATCTCACAAAGAATACAGTACCTTACAATTGTTTTCTTCTAATCTTGTTGTGCAGGGATGAGTTTGAATATGAATTTATTGAGAGGATTACTAAACAGGTATTGGCTATTATTAAAGAGGACACTTTACCTGCTGTTGCTGAGTCCAGAGTGCAGGCTTCCTCCGATTCGTTGTCATCGTTTTCTTCATTCTCAAGGCAATACCAACACCATGTGTTCCTCAGCTTCAGAGGCTGTGATACTCGCTACCGTTTCACTGGTAGTCTCTTCAAGGCTCTCCGCGACAAGAAAATCCACACTTTCATGGATGATGTAGGCCTTCACAGAGGGAATGATATATCAAGAACACTTGTTGAGGCTATTAAAGGGTCCAGGATTGCCATCGTTGTGTTTTCTGAGAACTATGCCGATTCAACTTACTGCTTAGATGAACTTGTCAAGATCTTGGAGTGCCAAGAGTCTGATGGCCAGATTTTTTTTCCAGTTTTCTATGATGCAGATCCCAATGATGTAAGACATCAGACAGCTAGTTACGGGGTAGCGATGGCTAAACATGAGGAAAAGTTCAAGGATGACCCATTGAAAGTCCAAAAATGGAAATGGGCTTTGCATCAAGCAGCTAATTTTACTGGCTTTGTTTTTTTAGGGTACCTTACTATCTTACCATATTCTGTTTTGCTGTTTTATTTTGTTTTGTCCAGTAACTACAATTTATTGAACAGGAATAAATATGAACATGAGTTTATCAAGAAGATTGTTGAAGTGGTGTCGAGGGAGATTAAACGTGTCTCTTTACTTGCTGATTATCCAATTAGACTAGAGTCTCAAGTGTCACAAGTAAAATCGCTTCTATTTTCCGATGGTTATGATGGTGTCCACATGGTGGGGATTCATGGAAATGCTGGATCAGGCAAAACAACAATAGCTCATGCAATTTTTCATTTGATTGCTAACGGTTTTGGAAGTATGTGTTTTCTTGAAAATGTAAGAGAAAATTCATATAAGCATGGTTTAGTACATCTTCAGAATATACTTCTTGCCAACATATTCGAAAGGAAGAATCTCAAATCAACAAGCGTGGAACATGGAATTTCAACAATAAAGCACTGGCTCCAACAAAAGAAGATCCTTTTGGTTCTAGATGATGTTGACAGGATAGAGCAATTACAAGCTCTTGCTGGAAAACCTGATTGGTTTGGTCTCGGAAGTAGGATCATCATTACCACACGGGACAAAGGTTTACTAGAAAGCCATGGGATTGATAGAATATATGAGATGGAGAAAGCAAATTTGGTAAGTATTCTTGAATTGCTGAGTATGAGTTTTTGAACTGACCAACTTGCTTGGTTTATAGAAGTGACAATCTTCCTTGGATCAGTATAAAAGGATCCACAATAAAGGAATTTAAAAGATACTTAGTATTTTAACCTTTATCTTTTTGCAAATTAGACATTTGAAACGGTTAATCTTTCAACTTACCATCTCATCTTCCCCTTTCAGGAGTCAAACATCACTGCATTAGCTGGAAAAGACAACAGAGAACAATTTGGTGAAAAAATAAGTTTCAGAGAACAAGTGAATGGTCCATTAGAGCCTCTAGCTTCTGTTATTCAAGATGAATCAAATACAGAAACCTTAGGTTTTAATGAAAACCAAGCAGAGATTTGTGTTGCTAGGGATT
>JASCZI010272853.1:1247-18367 GCA_036250425.1 Stylosanthes scabra | reverse complement strand
CATAACAGGTGAAGTTCATTTTGTGAAGGATTAGATGATAAAATATCCTGTGTCATATGTATCTTATTGTATCTGGATAGGTGTTTATTTTACCTGTGTTAATGTTTAAAAGAATGGGATTTTTGTGAATTTTAAATCTGCTCCCAAACCCCTCCCCTAACAGAAAAAAGAATGAAAAAAAAAAGAGAAATTTTTCCTGCATCATTGACTGTAACATTTGTTTTTACTTTCATGTATATTTGCTCATAACAAAATGTATTTTACTGCCATTAATCCCCAAACTTTTTGAAATTGCCACATATAACTAGTGTCTAATTCTGGTTTTGTTTATTTTATTGTCTACAATTTGTTCAGTTATCATGTTTCAATATGTTGAACTTGATGAACAATAGGTTTCTTAGCTGGAAACTATATCTAATATGGCCTCAAGAGGCCTGCTCAACAAGGTTATCAAACTCTCGATTTAACTCATGAACTGCTACGAGTTTACTAGTTTAGATCCCCAATTTGAGTTTTAGTGTCTTACTATTTAGTGTCTTACGAGAACTCTCGAGTTTGGTTACCCGGTTCAATGATGAACATGTTTGGAAATGTTAATATGATGATCAGGTTGTTGGGGATAAAACCTTGAAGATGAAGTGAACAAACAATTATTGTTGGGGATAAAACCATGAAGATGAAGTGAACAAACAAACAGTTATCTTGAGTCTTGACATTCTGAGAGACAATGATGTTTGAACTGAGCTTGTTGTGTTGGTTATTATAAATTACTTCATAACATAATAGCATACTACACATAATGAAACTAGATATTGTATTTTCAGCATCATTGCTACTTGCAAATATCATTCTGTGTTCTTCATAATGCATATAGCCATGGTCAAATGTAAACGCAGTCCATTGTCTAGCATGGTTTTGGATCAAACTTGCTTAATTCTACTTTGTTTCGCTGCAGTTTTTTGCTAAAATTTTCATATCCCGTATCCGTGCAAAGAGATTTAAATTGAATTTGCATATTATAGATTTATAGTTACTCTTATTCAAAAGAAAAAAATGACACAAAACTCAGTTAAGGTTCCATCAGTACTTTCACATTTATACAAAATCTCACAGACAAGAGCATAAACCCTAAATTTAAACCCTGCTGTTCGGAGGCATGGGAAGAACGCCATCGAAGAAATCACCGAAGTAGCCACGAGGCTCATGTACAAGCCTTGAGATGATGTCTCTTAGTGTGATGAGTCCTTCAAGATTTCCATCATCATCCACAACATAGACTCTGTGAATTTTCTCATGGTCTAGCAATTGGATCAACTCTTTGAGTGTGCAATCCTTTTTGCATGTAATCAAACCCCTTGACATAGGAACAATCTTTTCATGCTTCTTCAAGTAGCTTCGAGCCGCCGATAGGAAGTCCTTGGCTGTAATAGTCCTGTTATAAAATATACACATGCAATTAAAAGAATTGCAGAAACTACATCTTTCAAATCGGTTCACTCGATACCCAAAATTATTCGAGATCTTCAAGGTGTTTATCTGATGAAAATATAAAGTGTTACCTATAATCATGGTATATTTCTGGGGCAGTTAGCAAGAACTGAACATCATGGAGGCTTATATTACCCACTGCCTTGTTACCACCCCTTTCCACTACAGGCAAACCTCCAATCCTCTTTTTCCTCATCAATCTAAAGGCTTCAAGCACTGGTTCATCCTCATATACCTGAAAAACAAGGAATTACTATCTATTGACTATTAACTTTAAAGAGTAGTACTAGCTAACCAATATAATATTAACCAACAATTTCACAATAGTAAAGAAAACAACATACAAAAATCGCACGAAAACTAATCATCTAAATAGTAGAAGACTGATCATCCAAAATGATAGAAAACAGATTATCCGAAATAATAGAGAATAAATCATCCGAAATAGTAGATAATAGATCATCCAAAAAACGATGGTACTAGATAGATACCTTGATGATATGATTTGGTGTGACTAAGGGAAGACCAACTTGAGATATTTTCTTAGTTCCCCAACTCTCAAACCATTGAAGACCAGCACATTCTCTCAACATGTGTATCACAGCAGATTGAGTAATGATATGATCAATCCTTCCAGCACCTAAGTCCACCACAGGAATACTCTTCATCTTGTACTTTGAGAGCAGCAATAGCATGGTCAAGAATGAGTTTGACCTCTCCAATGCAAGAAATGGGGCCCACCTGAATGACCCTGATATATCTCTAACCTTGGTATTCTTATAAAGTTCAGAAGAAGTGAGATCCTCAAAGAAGTCCCCTGAAGTTGTTGTAGAAGATCCATTGGCCTCAAGTTGTAGAGAATCCATGGCATTAGTTGCAGCTTTAATTGAAGCTCCATTGGACATAGTTGAAGGACTCTTAGGAGATGTAGGATCAGACTGCATTCATATCACCAACATCAATTGTCACATTAATTAGCTTATTGTCAAATGATTTTTTTTTTTTTATCAAATCATCATGTATATTATTACCTGAGTAGAAATAATTATCTCTCACAATCATAACTTTTGAAATTATAAAGGAAAACGAAGAATAGATGGACAAGAGTACACATGAAAGATTTTGAGATGAACAAAAGTACATGCGAAAGATTTGAAGCGACAAAAAATACACTCCAAAAATAATTAAGAATAGACGAAAGTGACATACCGTGTGTACTTTTATTCATTACCGTTAATTAGCGACGGATAAAATTACACATGAGAAGTCATTTTTTTTTGAGGTGTACTTTTATCATTTTAAATCTTTTATATCAACAATGTGTTCTTTTCTTTTTCAAAAGGCATGAGGCAAGTCTGAACAAATAGATTTCTCAATTTAGTTTGAAAGGGTTTTGATTCTTTCTTGAGTTGATGGCTGTGAAAACTGAACTTCAAGATTTTTGAAAGAGACTTCTTCCTTTAAAAAATAAATTTGTTTGATTTTGTATTCAATGTTGTTTAAAATCTTTTGGGTTGGTTTGTCAAGAAATTCGAAGAAAATTATATGACCTCCCACATAAAATGTAATGCCACCAAAATCTGTTACGTCCTTTCACTCTGAAGAGAGCAATGAATTGAACATATATGAAAATAAGTAATCAGAAACTAAACTAATATAGAAGCCAGTGATATCATAAGTTTTACTTCCTCCAAGGAATTTTAACCTGATGCAGAATCCAGACAACAATTCCAGCAAACTCCACTATCCCTATGTATCTGTCAATCCAGCTGGCATCTTCAGGTGCATCAACATCCACCACAGGTGCACTCAGGATCTTGTGTTCTGCTAGAATTTCAACTGCCTCAGCTAAGGTAGCATCTGATTTTATCTCAATTTCTGAAACCATCAAAAAGTAATTAACACAAAAAAGCATCAACACATCTTGGACCATCAAAATACTAAATTAATCTTGAAAAATCTGTGAACTGAACAGAGAATACAAAGTTAGAAAGCAAAAATCAAACAACCTTGGTTTGAAGGAGGAGGAGGAAAAGCAGAGACAGGTATGCTTTCAAAACAAGCATTGAGCTTCTCATTAGGACTTAGTTGTGGTTCTTGAACATCCCAAAGATCTTCTACTCTCTTTCCAAGCTTTGCTTCTGGACTTCTTGGACAATCTTCCATGGTAGCAGCCATTAACACACACTCAGTTTCTCTCACTCTCTCTCTCTCTCTCTGTAATGATGAATTTCAATGCTGACAAGCTTAGGATCTATAATAATCAGTTTCACTTTACTCATCCCAATGCAATAAAATAACTGAACACAAGGATTCTAGATTCTACTAACACTTCACTATACATTCTCCTGTACCTTAGATCTCTACCGTTGGATCTGAATACTTTGAGCTCTTGATTGGTTGACTATATGCCACGTGGAAGATTGTACGGAGAGAGATGAAGTTGGCACATTGTGTGTGATGGAATGCAATGGTCAATGACTCAAATGTCTTATCTTTTCTTATGCAGCAATCGGTTTCAAGAGACCAATCATGCTTATCCAAACAACAAATATCAACATTATATATATAAATTTAATTTGAATGTAATGTTTCTGTAAATAAAATGTATATTTAATTACGAAACATTATATTAATAAAAATAAGTCTTTTCAGATGATAGAGTTGCATAAGATATATTATTAGGGTATTATTATTGATAAGAATGTTATGAAATCAACATAGAGTTAATAATTAAGTTATCATTAAAGTTTATATAAGTTATTATTCGTAACTCATATAACTTATTATTCATAATATATGTTGACTCCCTATTAATCATAATGTGTTGGTTTTATAATTTTTTTTATTATTAAAGTCATAAAATCTAATTTTAAGAAATAATAAAAAAAAGTTTTATTATATATCTCAAATTTTGTAATATCTCCAAACAGAAGTTAATAATAAAGATATGAATTTTATTAGAAACATACGTAAATTTATATTTATATTTTATTTTAATTTTTATAAAATTTAAAAAATAAAATTATATTATAAAAAAATTTATATCTGAATCCTAGCTTAGATCTTATCCAAAATTGTATTAAAAAAAACCATTCTTTGCTTACTATGGGCCAACTTGGTGTGCTGTGCTAACGTGCGCTGCAGAATGGCTTTTGCTGCTTTGGCAACAAAATTTAATTTTATTTTATTATATTAATTTCTTTTTACCTTGATAGATTTTTTATATTTTCCCCCCTTTAGTTCATGCCTTCATGGTACATCAGCAATGATTGATTTTTTTCCCCTTTGTTTTTGGTCTCTGTACATTAATAAATCATAAAAAGTGACTGATTTTACCTTCTCTTATCATATCTTTGCCTTTTTACCTTTTCACTTGCAAAATTGAAATGATATATATATATTTTAAAATACCAGAAACACTTCTTAACTTTATATGACTTTGAGATATTCTTGGCTCCCTCCATATTTCAGCTCTTATTTTGGTGTACTGATTTTTTTCCCTTTCTCAATAGAGTTCTTACATTACATATACAATCCTCTATGAAGGTTGAATTTCTAATGTTCTTAATAACCAATTTGAATGGTACCCATGATGTCATTATATTGAAAAAATTAAACACATAAGTATAAATCTTCTTTTATTTTATTTTTTCTCTGAAGTCTAAGTCTTTAAATTGGATTAGTAAATACTAAGAGTCTAAGACTTCTTAGAATTGTATTTTTATTTACATAAATAAAGTAAATGGGTAAATAATAGTCTAATGAAAATTGTAATAATAAATATCTATAAAATAAAGTATATGTAAAAAAATCAATAATACTTCGTAACTAATGAATTAGTAACTAATAGTGGCCAATAAAAATTCAAAGAAGAAAAATCATGTGAAAGAAAGAGCCGGAAAAGAGAGAAATCATCGGTGAGAGAAAAAAGTCTCTATTAATTGTGTTGTCCAAATAAATATTAAAAATATTTTGAATATAAAATTACTTAAATCATATTTATATTCATTTACAAATATTTGATGACTGAATTTTAATATATAAATAACATTTTTATTTATATATATACAAACTCCTGTAATTAAATTATGTCTATCATCCTATCTCCCATGCTTAACTAGCTGTTCCATCTCAGAGAGTATAGTGATGAATTCAGACCCTCATCATGAACCAAGGCAACAAAACAATAAGTATAAAGCAGAAAGAGTGGAAGACACAAGATGGCATTATGTGTAACTAAGCAAACATTATAATCGGTAAGGAGAGCACAAAAAATCAATGGTTTTGAAAGCACCAGCAGAAATTAAAAATAAGTCATATCAAGTACAATAATAATCAAAAGAAACAAATACATAAGTCTTTTAGGTTATTGAGTAATAATCAAATAAGTCTCATCAAACCCACTTCCAAATGAAACCAAGGAAGCTTTATTAAAAGAAAGAAATAAACAAATCTTATAAAGTATAGATTAAATCTTGAAAATGGCAGTTCTACCATTGCCACAATCTGTTAGATGGTCGAGCACCATCACCACCACCACCATTATATATTACATTAGAGATATAGATGATAAAAGCACAAACGTATAGATAAATCAAAATCATCAATTAAATTAAAATTAGAATATAACCAAAATTAAATTTATATAACGAGTATCGTTAAAAGTTTGTTCAAATGAAAATTTAACTCAAACTTGTAAATAAATATCTATTGTTGTTTATGCCAATTTCATGAATGGTATAATTGGGAACATTCCTAATGATAACAGCAAGTTCCTTATTCGAGCAATAGTTCAGACATTGGGCCAATGCTAAAAATATCTATTGTTGTTTAAAAAGAATTATTGAGTAGATTAATAATATGAAGTTTTCATTCAAAATCTATTCAATTTTTAAGAAAGAATTCAAATTAGAGTAAGTTTTTTTTTTTAGTTTTTCCCATCTTATATAACGTTTTTTTGTAACGTTTTTCTATATCTTTTAAAAAAATACTTTTATTTTATGAATACTCTACTTATCAAATATATATCAGTATATGATGTTGGTAATTGGTATTTATAGATTATAGAGATAAGAAGCAGTAACATGCATATAACTAACTTAGTGAAATTAGAGATAATCTTCAAAGGGAAGGTTCAGGTTTAGATTCATCTCTCTTCTCTGAGAAGCAATAAAATCATTAACAAAATCTTGAGATGACTTACTAAAGAGAAGAAAGAATCTTTGGAACTTGGGTTACAACAACAAAGAAAAATTGAGTAGGTTAATAGAATGAGATTTTCATTCAAATCTCTTCAATTTCTGAAGATAATGTCAAATTGAAGTTTGTTTCTTAGGAGCACCACAAAGCCTTTTACTACTTTGATTTATGAGAAAATATAATATATATTTTAGAATCTTAATTTATAGATGTATAACATTTAGATGAGCATTAGCTTAGGTATTTGAAAAGTTGATACAGTATACTTTTATATAGTGAGTATCATTAAAAATTTGTTGAAATGAAAATTTAATTCAAACTTGTAAATAAATATCTATTATTGTTTAGAAAAATGCAAATTAGTAAATAAAGTTTTCATTCAAAATCTATTCAATCTCTAAGAAATAATTCAAATTAAAGTAAATTTTTTTTTCTCTTACGTAACGTTTTTTGTAACGGTTTTTCATGTCTTTAAACTACTTTTGTTTTAGTGTTACATATTCCCACTATTTAGCTATTTCACAACAAGCATATATGTATTTAACTTATCTATATATGAACTATCTAAATTTATCACAATCATTTATGAAAAGAGACTATCCATAAAAATCATCATCCTTATTCAATCAAATAGGTTTTTGTTGCGATTTATACTTACAAAGATAATTATAAGTAAATCATCACTGAAAATATTTGTAATAAAACTCAAATTGCAGCAATTCATGAGCAAAAGCAAAAAAAATAAACCTTCAATAAACTAAATTATAAGGAAAAAACCAATTTTTCAATGTTGTAATATTATAAAAAAATATATAGATGATAAAAACACAAGTGTATAGATAAATCAAAATCATCAATTAAAATTAGAATCAAACCAAAACTGAATTTCATTCATCAAAATGAAAAAAAAAAAATTAGTTTTTATCTTTTATAAATTACATTACAAACGAAAAAAAAAAAAGAAAGAAACTTACTTGAATTTCAACAGAAATGAGAGAGACTTTCATGAAAATTCAGTTGTAATCCAGTTGTTCTCTACCTGCTCTATCAGTCTATTACTCAACTCTTCTTCTTTAGAGAACCAAAAATCCCTTTTTATAATCAATATCTTTTTTTACTACTTTGATTTATGAGAAAATATGATGTATATTTTAGAATTTTAATTTATAGATGTATAATGTTTAAATAAGTGTTGAGTATCTGAAAATTATTTCATTTTGATGAATGAAATTTATTTTTATTGGATTTTAGTTTTAATTGACATTGATTAGTGGAATTTTCATTCAAAATATCTTTTATTTCTAAAAAAATTCAAATTGAGTAAGCTTCTTTTTAATTTTCTTTCTTTTTCATAACGTTTTTTGTAAAGTTTTTCTATATCTTTAAAAAACTATTTTTACTTTAGTGTTACATATTCTCATTTGTTTTTCCTTTGTTACTTTTTCTGGTTGTTTTTCTTAGTCCAATTGTAGGATTCTCAGATACTAAATCATTTTTTCTAGAATATTTATAGCTTTATTTTCTATATACATGACATACGTACGTGTGAAAAATAGTGAAATAAAAAGTTTAAAATATTGTATTTTGTAAAATAAATATCCATAAAATAACGTATATGCAAATCATGTGTTAAATTAAATTAAAATATAAAATCTCATATTTATGGAAAAAATCCTAAAATCTAATATATCATTATGTACGAACTAAAAGAAAATTGATAGAATAACATCTGAAAGCATGATACAGTACTAATTGTTTTAGTTTTCATTTATGAAAAGAGATCTAGAAAAATTCTCATCCTTATTCAATCAAATATGTTTTTGCATCGATTTATACTTAAAAACATAGTTATAGATAAATCATAGCCAAAAATACTTATAATGAAACTCGAATGGTGGTGATTTATAAGCAAAAGCAAGAAACGAAACCCTTGAAAAAATAAATTATAAGAAAAAAAATTAATTTTCCAGCGTGTAACGTTACAAAAGAGATATAGATGATGAAAGCACATATGTGGAAAAATCAAAATCAATTAAAACCAGAATCATACCGAATTGATTTTCATATGATTTGTTTTTAGATTTTATCTTTTACGAAAAACATTACAAGCAAGAAAGAGAAAGAAACTTACTTTGATTTGAATTGGTCCAATAGTTAGAAACAGAAGTGATTTTGATAAGAAAGAATTAGGAGATGGGAGATCCATGGGCAATGGAAATGAATGTGAGGCTTGAAAAGTTGGAAGAAGAAAAAAATGTTTTGGTTTGACTAGCTACACATTTTTTATCTGAATAAATATAAATTCAAAATGGATGAAGGAAAACTAATGAGCTCGATATTAATGAACTCTATCGAAGAATTATCTATCAGAACAATACTCTTATCGATCTATTAACAAGAAGTAAATCTACGCCAAGCAAATTAGTTATGTGGCGGGAGAAACTGATACGCTTTTGGATAATGGAATCCGCGGGCATCCGATAAAGGAGGGCATAATAAGGTTTTTAAATCATTTCAATATAATTGAAGGTAAAGAGGGAAGGCTTTGCCAGATCTACTACTCATCAATTCTTCTTTGCAGCACCCCCAAAGTATTTTATAATCCCACAACACTAGATTTCTTGTATAGAAGAGCATGAAATGGAAAAGCAGTATCTCTACTATTTAGCTGGTTAGAAGTGGAACTTTATGGAACTTCCACCAATATATTCAATGAATAAATAAATAATAAAAAGATAAAATAGAAACCCCACTTCTTAACATCTTTAACAAAGCACTCATTATCAAAATCCAAAAAGAGAAAAATTGCCCAATCCATTCAATAGCATATTATTATTACATGTGCAGAGCTTATACAACAAACAATTCCAATACCCTAAAGTGCAATCAATAATAATAATAATGCTGAAAGAATTGTAACATTGCACAAGTCCAATAAAAGAGATCTTTCAAATAAGTAGCAGACTTATGGAATCAGAAAGACATAGCTGTGCATGCATATGATGGTATATACAAACAAAAAAATAGAAAATAGTCACCATGTGTCCATGATCTAAACTCATTATTGTTGCCATTAGGACTTAGGAGTGTGACAACTACTCTTACAAGGGTCATAATCATATGACTTTCTTTATCTTTCTCCTCTAATACTGAAATTTAAAATAATAATAATAATAAATCAACATGATCTTCTTCTGTGCTGGTGGCAAAGTGGTTGAGGAACAAAACAAAAAGCAACAGAGCCTGGCCAAAATTCTCCACTTTCTTTCAAAACCCACCATCATCCCATCATTCATAACAAATCAAATTACTTAGAAATCTATATTTTCATTTTACAAAGGATATGGAGCTCAGCACCAACCCCTGCAAGCCTTGGCAGACCACAGAAGCGACAAGTGAATACGCAGGCTTCAAAGGGGCATCAACGGGGTCACCGGTCACCGGTGGGGAAACATTTGTACAAAGGAGAAACTCTCACATGAAGTAACTAAGTGCTTTCTTTACTCTTGAACCACCTTCACCATATAGATCATTCCATTGCGAAAGCTCGGTCATATTTATGGATTCAGAGGACACACTCGCGCATACCTGTCACAATACAATAATAAACATTAATTTTGTTTTGGAGAACTCAAGGCAAGAAAAGGGGATTGATTGCTGTTTGATATACAAACCTGTTGATGAGCATGTTTAAAGTCTTCCATGTTTAGAGACCGGATATCGGAACTTCCACTTAATGCTGGAGCAGGTCTACCTTCTGCCAGAGCAGCTGCTTGCTCCTGTCATGAATGAATCACAAATATCAGATCAAAGTAATGAGTAACGACGATTCTGTAACTTTATAGACAATAACAATGGCAAAAACAAGTGCTAGCATACTGCTAGAAACTGTTCGGAAGGGTTGTACCTTTTTCTCCTTTTCTAATATCTCTTTAATAGGACGGTGTGCAGCAGTTACACACAAATTCTGCAATACAAGACCAAGCATGAAGGCACCCCAGATATTAACAGCAGTGTCACAACTAAAGAAAGTATACAACAGAAGCAAAAAAGAAAGACCCTAACCTTAAGATCACTTCCAGAATACCCCTCGGTCATATTTGCGATTGCATCAAAATCAACATCCGGAGACAAGTCCTCTTTAGCCAATATAACTTTCAATATTTTTGCTCTATTAGGAGCATCTGGCAAATTTACCATTAATCTGCAGGAAACAAGATCGCAAAAGTTTTAGTATCTCTAAAGCCCTCCTAACCAACCAAAATACACATAAATAAAGTCAAATGGAAGAAAAAGGATAGAGGAGGAGGAGGAGAGGAGGGAGGGGAATCGAGTCGGAACATGGTATTCACCTTCGTGGCAGCCTCCTTATGACAGCCTCATCAAGGTCAAAAGGCCTATTAGTTGCTGCAAGCACAAGAACTCGCTCGGTATCCTTTGTACGTAAGCCATCCCAGTTCACCATGAATTCATTTTTCATTTTTCGCATGGCCTCATGCTCACCGGGATTTTCCCTTCGACCCAACATGCTATCAACCTATGCACAAAACCCTAGCAGTTAACTTTTTTTCCCCAGCTAAAAATCAATAAAATCAGCAACATTTTAAAAAGACGGCTTACCTCATCGACAAATATAACACTAGGTGCAATTTTACTTGCCAGGGAGAAAACAGCTTTTACATATTTCTCACCCTCGCCAAACCACTGAAGAAAATAAGGGGAATAACGTTAGTTAAAATGCAAAACGAATTGATAAGGGAGATTTTCAAATACTCATATTAAGCAAATATAACCTTGGATGTGATGCTTGACATGGAAATGTTGATGAAGTTTGCACCAGCTTCAGTAGCAACTGCCTTTGCAAGCATTGTCTTGCCAGTTCCAGGGGGCCCAAATAATAAGATTCCCTTGCACGGCTGCACATAAGGTAATTCGAGGGAAGAAATCAGAACAGTTCCTAATTTCATGTGTGAAATTATCACCAACATTTAATATTAATGGTTTCCACAAAAATAAAGGTGTATTTCAATATCACTAAGAAAAACTCCAAAAAGATCCTAAAACAGGTTCTCCAAAGATGCTTAGTTTCATGATCATACTCCCATACTCCCTCTCTCCCAAAATTGTATCCAGATAGCATTTTGAATGTACCAAATTTTCCAAAGTGACTGATAATTTGGGAAGGAAGGAGTAAATTCTAACAAATACATGGCACATTGTTGCCAAAATTAAGATATCACAAGAATCAAGTCATCATATTTCACCCCCTTTTCTCCTTTTTTCCTCTCCTTTGCAGGTAGGAAAAGGAGGAGGGCGTTAGAGGTCTTATATCAATAAATCAGCAATTTCAACCGATGAAAAAGCAAGAAATGATAAGACCAATGATAGCTAACTTCGAAAAGACATCTATGGCAAAAATTCAAGTTAAGCAACAGAATTCATTTCAATCTTGAAGTTGTGTTAAACCTTGGTTAATTGCCCCTTGCAGAAGAGCTCAGGCCTTTGTAAAGGAAGCATCACTAACTCCTTGAGCGTATCCTTGACATTTTCAAGAGCTCCAATATCATCAAAAGTAACTCCAATGTCACTAGGTGGAATAACATCAGCTAAAAGCCTCTTTTCAAACTCGTTTTCTGTCACAATGTCCTGAAATCAGACAACACAAAATGTGGGATGATTCAGAATCAAATGTTCATAAATTGCAAAATTCTAAATAAAGTAGGAACATACTACCAGCACAGGAAGATAAAAGTCAAATTTAAGTTGCAAAAATTCATAACAATCACCTTTAGAGACTTCTTTAGGCTCTTTGACTCATTCTGTATAGACTGTAAAATCCCAATACCATACTGGATGCTGATAAAATAACACAATAATTGATAAGTACAGGTTAACAACTATTAAGGTTAGAATAATAAATTGAGTATCATATAGCAAGCAGCAAAGACTAATAATTACCTCTCACAAGATAGAACAAGTTTTACATCAGGATCAGCTTCAGAATTCTGCATGAGGTGATGGCTCAAAGCCCAACCAACTATCTTTTCTGCATCTGCAGTATAGCAAACATCATGTAATAAGAGAAATACTTAAATAAGAAATATGTAAGTTAATTAGCAGTGGCAGACATACTTTCATTTGTAAGTGTCTGATCCTTAATGCACACAGTTTCAAGTCCTTCACATTCCAACCCACAACGGCTCAAAACCTACAAATAAAACTAGACAAATCAGTTGATAATTTCATAATAAAAATTTTACATCACTACACAATACAACATGTTCAAATGTGTAGTTTAAATTAATACTTACAGAGCGTAATTGATGCAAATTTCCTTTGATTTTGAGTGTCTCAACATCCCGATCAAGTTGCTGCTTCCAAGATGCTAGAAGTACTTCATCCTACAGAAAGCATAACATAGGTATATGAGAAAAAACAGAACAAATAAATAAAGAAAACAGAAATACAACAATATAGCCAATCCACTACGTATACCTGTGGCATATGAATTGTAACTTTATTTGGGAAAAGCTTAGTCAAAGTTTTGTTTGGCTTAGGGACTTCTTTTCCTCTGTCATGTAATCTTCCAAAACTATCCTGAAATGAGTTCATAGACATGATATTACTAAAGCTGAGAAAACCACAGAGAAATTGTGTTGGGTTGCAATCAAATAAGATATCCACAACACAAGCATATGTAAGCAATTCTTGCCCCTCTTTACAAAAGAAGAATGAACTAGTAATGGGTGATTCTCACAGGGAAAGCCAGGTCAAGTAGGGCAGTCTGATTGCTCCCAAACTTTGTAAAAAGCAAACCTCCAGGATGTGACTGCAATGACATTAACATTCATACAAAATTCATTTAGATCAGGGATTAAAGAAATTTGCAGGATTATAAGTTTCTAATGTCTCAATGTGCATTTCATTTTACCATACAAAATGGTCATCATCAACAAATCATTCCTTACCTTCTCCTTCCGGCTGTCAGTGTGAGTATGTGCACCTATTACGACCACGTTGTCAGGAAGCTGTTCAAGCTTACTTTTAAAGTAATATGGATCTCCATTTCCTACTATAGACTTCTCTGCATCTTTCATGAACAAAATGAAAGGTGTACTTCTGCTCTCACTATACACAACCTGAAACAAAGATTGCAAGTTCTTATTTTTAAGACTGAAGCAATATATATATATATATAATATATGATAAGAAATTCTTGTTTAAAAGCAAGAGTGGAGTAAATCTCAACCTCAAACATCGTATTAATAAGTAATTTGTCCAATTCTTCAACAACAGTGTTCTCCAAACGAAGATCACTTACTGCAAAAAGAAAAGACCACCTCAAAATCCACAACCAAATTAAAGATAAAAAGTAGAACATAGAATATATTGGGTACATAACAATAGTAATAATAGAAAAGGTAGCTTGTTACCGTTGCAGAAAAATCCTTGACCTCCCTCACACACACCTCCAAGATCAACTCCATCAGGTATGGGTTTATCAAATCTTACACCAATTTTTGACAAGGGATTATCATCAAAAAGTAAGACAACCTTCCCCCGGCTCCCATTAGACGGGCCCCTATAGACAGGTGCAATTGGCAAGCAAACTTATAAGTACAATAAAAACACTGGCACTTAGTTTGATATGAGTGAAATGGAGGAAATATCCATGGAAGGAATGAAAATTAGAGGTGGAAGTTGCATTACATTGTCTAGAAAGAAAAAAAAAAGGTAATATGAGGGAATTAAAAAGAAAAAATATTGGACTTGTATTCTAATAAAATTGGATACAAACTCAAGTGAAGAGAAAACAAATTAAGCTTGTTAAAGTATTCTGTAAAATGTTATTTATGAGGGAATAAAAAATTTCAGAATCCTTATTTCCTGCCCTTCATCTCTACAGCTACCCAAGCAGATACCAAGTAACCACTTATGCACAATGGATACCTAAGGAACCATGGTTCACCTTAACACACATCCAAGCCTTCAAAAAAATGGCCAAGTTTCCCTGATTTCTAATCATTAATACAGTATAATGGCAGTCAATTATAAATTTTGTATTATTATTTGTTAAAATGAAACCATTACACTTTGGATTACAATAACCATGAGTCGGTGCATATGACCTTTCAATTTGGGTGAAAGGTGTACAACCTATTCATTACACGACTATATCATATATTAAACGTAGGACTGACATAGGTGGTGATGATTGATGAGACAACTCAAATTATCTAGTTATTCTGATAAAGGGTACAACTGCAAGCTGGACATGGAAACCAATTTAAAACAGTGTCATTGTAGTTGTGGTGCAAACCTGTACCTTGAAGATGTCTGATACAAGCTACCAGAAGATGAAAAGCTATATTTTACCCGGTCCCCTGGAGGATTGTAATGGCAAACATCAAAACTTTTTAAGATAATTCAAAGGCTTAAGGCCCTTTAAGATATAGGTAAGATTAGAGAAGCAGGAGAACACATACCCAGTTTAAAGGTGCCACTTTTAGCTGCCCCGGAGGTAGAAGGAGCACTATCAATTTCCATCTTAGGTTGAGACTCGATGCCAAATGTAGGTGCATTTGAAGAGCTAGGCGTATCAGGTTCACTAGTTGATGGATCCATACTACGAGCCACATCTGTAGCTGTAGGACTTTGTTTGGTGCAGGTGCATGATTTCTCAGCATTGGATCCATCTTTGAGCAACTCAGCTTCCTTGGAAGACAAACCCTATGAATGCACAACAACAAAGATTTACTATTAGAATTTACACCAGAAGCACCACAATGGCGAATCTGCAAGAGAAGGGTCCCAATATAAAACTCAGAAAAGAAAACATTTTTCTTACACCCAGAAGTAAATGGCTATCAAATATAAGCAATTTAGCTCCAAAATATTTTGCAAGTGCTTTTGCCAACATTTCCTAATATATTTCTGATCCTGCAAGCAAAAGAAATTGGCAATTTAAGGAATAAGGAGTTAAAGATAAAGAAGGCATCTATATAATATCAACCCCTTTGTGATAATAATATTGCTTAATCTTTTTTAAAAAAAAGGTAAAGAGATAAATAAGGAATTGATAACCCCACTCCCCTTCTCCCAAAATAATAATAAAAAAAAAGGATGACAAAAGATATCATCAGTTGAACATCCACAAACCTGCAGGTCCTGAGAGTAGAACTCGGGGGTTTATGGTTGTAAAATCCGTTGTGTACTTTACATGTTCCTTATTTTTCAGGTGTATAAAGCAAGCTGCAACTAATACATTTTTTGTATTCTCACTGCAAAAAGAGGTTTGTATGATCAGAAATGCAGTTAAAGAATCAATAATCCATCATAAGAATCAGATAAGATTATAAAGATGAATTCAATTAAACAGAAGCAAGCTCAAATCAAAATACAAGGATAATAATCAGTATTGAATATTGATGCTGTTTTTGAAAATAACAATTCTATCAACTAGTAAAAACTTCAAAACAAAATGCCTAGTTTTATGCCAATGATAAGTCCTAGCAACGGACATTGTGTGAGGAAAAGAAAAGACAACCACACGAAACAATGAAGCCAGAAAATGACATTGACCATCATTGGTATCAAATTCAAATGTAGAGTCTTCTACATTATAAGAGAACTATACCTCAAATAGTATGGGAAGTTGTCAAAGGACACTTCTAAATCTTTCCCGTCCAGTATTGCAGCAAGAAGATCTTCTTTAAAAACTGCACAGCGCACAGATGTACCCGAAGATGATGCAGCTTGTGTATCCCTCGCTCCGTTTCTTTCTTCCAACACCTGTTTACAGATACTTTTGCTCAATTTCAGTTTACAACTAGATCCAGCAAGGACTCTGAAGAAAGGCCTTAGGAAATCATTCACCCCAGAGATTTTTACATTGCCTGCCTCTGTGACTGCATCATCTGGATCGCAATCCATAGGAGAATTCTTGTCGCTTGCTCCAACATCAGTGGCTTTGTCAGTCCCTTCATTTGGAGTTGAGTTGCCTTCCGTGCCATCGAGCTCATTTTCTGAAACGTCAGTACCCTGGTGAGGCTTACTGGCAGACTGAGATGGAGACTTCCATCTCGTAAGATCCTGTCTAAGGCTAGACAGAGAAGCCAAAATAGAAGCCCCAGCTACAGCTGAGGCATCACCTGTTCTCTTTTCAATCTGCACTAACTTCCCAACACCACTCTGAACTTCGGCACCTTTAACTGCGGTTTCAGGATGCAGTTGCTGAAAAATCTAGGTCAAAATAAATCAAGGAAAATATACAGACACAACGGAAAATGAAAATGGTATGGGTAAGATCAAGGAAGGGATGGCATTCAACTGGAATCAACCGAAAGGATACGTAAGCATGATTTCCCAGCAAACCAAAAACCACCTCATCACCCGAGTTAAGCACACAGCTGGTACTCTTCTTGACGAGA
>JASCZI010272852.1:4338-16050 GCA_036250425.1 Stylosanthes scabra | reverse complement strand
ATACTACTACTAAACCTAATTAAGTTACACAACACTTGCAGTAACACTTGATGAAAACTTGGGCTTGGGCTTGAAACAGAGTCACGTTTTTGAGGTTGGATGACCCACGTTTGGGCCACGTTGGGAACGTGGCTCAAACGTGGCCTTGGGCAGCTTCTCTTGTTCAAGTTTGTACTTGGATGAGATTGTGTAGGTCACGTTTGGACCACGTTGGAAACATGGTCAAACGCGACTTGGAGAGCTTGGCTTCTTTGGCTTTGAGTGATCCATGGCTCATGTTTGGTCCACGTTTGGGACGTGGTCCAAACGTGAGCTAGTGAGCTTGGATTAGACTTGGGCTTTCTTGATTGAGTCACGTTTGTGACCACGTTGGGAACGTGGCTCAAACGTGGCCTTGTGAGCTTGCATGAGGTTGAAGTGAGCTTGAATTACTCACGTTTGGACCACGTTGGGAACGTGGCTCAACCATGGTCTTGTGGTTTTATCCTTTGGTGATGTTGAGCTTGAAGGAGTCACGTTTGGACCACGTTGGGAATGTGGCTCAAACGTGACTATGTGCTATCTAGGGTGAGCTCTTTTGATCCTGTTTTCTTCTTCTATAAGCTTCCTAACTCTTTTTCTTCTTTTCTTCACTTTCCTGCAAACAATTAACAAAACACTCAAAGTATCCATATGATCTAAAATTGCACAAATTACTTTGAATGTTGAGCTAATTATCTACTAAATTACTTAAGATTTAGTGAGAAAAACCTTTAATGATGCTCATGCATCACAACACCAAACTTAGAATCTTGCTTGTCCTCAAGCAAAATCAAAATCATGGTTAATTTTCCCTTATTAACAGAATGGGGTTTGGTTTTTGTTTTAAACCGTTGCTGATTCTCCTTTTCCTTTGATCCTTGAATATTTTAACTCTTGGAAAGTTTGTTTTCTTCAGACTTCATTGATTTAACAACACTATGATTCTTCTCTTTTAATTGATTTTTCTTTTCATTTCTCTTTTTCATTGAGCTCGTTCCCTCCTTTGGATGGGATTGACTCTTACTGTCTTGTCTCGGAGCAGCTATTTATGATAAGCTTTCGATCGACAATCCCGAACTATTCGGCTCGAGTTGTCGGGTGTTGAAGCACCCCTCGGATCTAATTACTCTGGCCTCTCTCCGACACATTTTAGCACGAGTATTTAGCCTTTTGGGTAGCTTTTTATATGCATATTTTTCTTTTCTTTTCACCCTTTTTGGGCATTGATGCTTCAGAGCCTTTTATATTTTTAGACACTTTGCTCATTTTATTTCACAGTGTCATTGAATCAACAATTTCTTACTTTTAAACGTCCTTAGAGGAACATTCTCAAATCTCAAGCTTTGGAAAATCAACACAGTCATCACTTATTCCTTTAATCCACCACTATAGCAATTAAGGTACTTTTATTCATGATTTTCACCTATTTGAAGACAATATAAAATTCTAAGCTATGTTGGTATACAAGTTCACTAAAGATAAATCTCACAAGCATACACAATGATTATTTTTACTCGCATGAGAATAGAAAAAGGGAAAAAGGATTAAGAAGGAGTAAGACTTGGGTTCATCTGTTGGAGTCCCCAACAGGTATAGTAACTCTTTGCTTCCGAACTCACTGTATGAGATAACAGGTTGTGTTTTATGTAGCCCATCTCGGTTCGCTGATCCTCGAAGTTCTTGTTCATCTTCCCCATGTGAGTGGAAAAGTTCTTCTTGTAGTTTGTGAACTCTTTGTGGATCTGAGCCTGCTCTGCTTGGATCTGTTGGAATTGCTCTTGTTGCATCTTTTGATACTCCTTTTGTTGCTCTTGGTAGGCCCTTACATCCTTATAGAATTGATTTTGTTCCGCCCACATATCATTTTGCTTTACCTCCATTTCTCGGAGGCGAAGCCCATATGAAGTGTTTTGGGCTAGGATGCTCTCATAGAACTCTGTTTGAGTTCTCCTAAGATTGGCCATATCAGCTTGCAGCTGCCCCCATCCATAGCCTTGAGGCATTTGAGCATCATATGTTGGTTGCTCTTGGTGTCCACCCTCTCCAACATATTATTGTGGCTGAGGCGGAGGTGGAGGTGGTTGATGATGAGGATATCTGATGTTTTCCATCACTGCAGCTGTGATGGGTCTGATCTTGGGCACTGCCTCATTAGAATTTGGGGCTCGGTAACTTACCCCCACAGCCTCGCATAGGCAAGCAATAACATTTGGGAACGCCAATGGATGCCTTGTTGTGTTGAGGATTTTGACAATTTCGGTCATTGCTTCCGCTATGAGCTTTTCCACTCGGACATCTTGACCATGAATGATGCAGTGTATAAGCACTGCCCTCTTCACTGTGATTTCTGATTGATTGGAAGTTGGCAATATGCTGTGGATGATAAATTCGTGCCAACCTCTCGCGAGTGGGCGCAAGTCACGGCGCTTGAGGTACAGCGAGTTATTTCTTGCCCCTAATTCCCAAGTTGATCCTCGCACACATAAATCTTGAATGACATTCTCTATATCTTGGTTAGCTGCAATCATCCGCCTTCTGAAGTTGGTATCTGACTCGAGTTGCTCATCAAGCCTTAGCACTGCCTTAATGTTTTCCATGTTGAAATTCACCACCTCACCTCTTACAAAGGTTTGGAAGTGAGGTTGTTCTTCATCAGCATCTTCATTGATGCGGGCATTGGCATAGAATTCTCTAATGATGGATTGCCCGACTTTCAGTTTGGGCTTTGCAAGCCTCTTCCAGCCTCTTAGTTCAATTTGCTACTCAATTTCCGGAAATTCCCCTTCTTCTAGATTAAACCTTGTATCTGGAATGATATCTTTTGAGGCTACATAAGAGTTGTGGAACTGTTGATGAAATGCAGTTTTGAACCATTGAGCATCAAATTCTTCATCAGTCACAACTTGCATTCCTACTCTTCTTTTCTTTGATGAGGATGCCATATGAAATAATAAGAAAAAAAATAGTGAAAGAAGTAAGCTATCCCACACCAAACATAATGATTTGCTTGTCCCCAAGCAAGGAAAAAAAATGAAAAATAGAGAAAGAGAAGGAAAGGGTGTTCGAAGGGAAAGGAAAAGAAATGAAAATTATGTAAATATGGAATGCACGGAAGGGAAATGGGATACAGTTGATGCACACATGGAAGAAGCATAAAATGGTTACAGTAAAGTCAAAAGAAAAATGAAAATGCAATGCATGTAAGATGCAACAGAGAAGTCAAAAGAAAAATGAAATGGGTATGCAGAAAAATGAAATAATGCACAAGGGATGAATGTTGAGGAGAGGGAGGGGGGCTTATGTAGGGAAAACGTGGGGCTACGAAGGAAGAAAGAGGGTTGTGATTGTGTGGGAAGGAAGGAAGAGGGAACAACGTGAAGTGAGGCTTTGGTTGCTATGGTGATGGAGTGCAAAGGGTGAATGACAATTTATAGGAAGAGAATGGGGGTAGGTGAGGGCTACGTGGAAGGATGAGGCTCCGATGGGAAGATAGGGATTGGGGGAAAAGGATTTTGTGGGATAGGGGAGGGAATCATGGGGATGACTTCGGGAATTTGGGCTAGGGTTATGGGGAATAGATAAGTGATGTATGGGGATGGGAAAACGTGGAAATGCATGCTGACAATGATGCAATGAATGTTCGGGCATGCACAGAATCATAGAAACAAACAAAAATGTGTGTGAGAATCATGTGCATGTGAGTGTGCAGTGAAGTCTCGTGAATGTGAGCCACGAGGACCATGAGGTGAGGAGGAGTGATCAAGTGTGGGTGGAAGGAAAAGGAAACATGTGGGGGCTACGTGGAAACGTACGGGTTGGGTAGAAGCTCACGTTGGACTCACGTTTGAGACGTGATCCAAACGTGATGGGATGGGTAATGGTGGTGAGGTGTGGAGGCCTACGTGTGATGGTACGTGAAAATGTAGGGCTGGACGTGAGTTATAATGGTGGAATGCTAGGCTAGGAGGTCACGTTTGAGACCACGTGAGAGACGTGGCTCAAACGTGGGCTGTGGGTGAAGGGTAAAGGGGGCTAGGTGTGTAGTGAGGCTACGTGGGGCCCACGTTTGGGACGTGGCCCAAACGTGAGTGGGGATGAGGGTGAGCTATGTTGGTGGCTCTTGGTTGGGGGGCTACAAGTCACGTTTGGGACCACGTTGGAAACATGACCCAAACATGACAAGGGGGTGTGGGAAGTAAGATTGGGGTGAGGGTGGGAAGGTTCACGTTTGGGCTACGTATGGAACGTGGCTCAAACGTGGGGGGTGTGGGTGAGTTAGGTGGGGTTAGTAGGCTAGGCTTAATCATGTCCTTGGTTTTATTACTCATTCTAACCCTGATTAACAACATTAACATCACACACATCAAAACAAATTTCAAGCAAGTTTCAACACTATGAGATTAATCAAGGGACACCAAACTTAGTTCGAAACTGTATGCACAACCTTATGTGAATGCATAATGCAAGTGATGAGGATTATGCAGAAAATGGTGTAATGGAATGCAAACTATCCAACACCAAACTTAGTTTGCAAACATGAGCTGAAATAAAAAGCTATGTGAATGCAATGCAGAATGCAACATTTTTCCCTGTTACTGCTGAATTTCTCTACAAAGAAAGAAGAATAAACAGAACAGAATATCTCTGTTTATTTAGGTGGAAACTCAGTAGCAAAACCTCCTGTAACAAAAGGAATTCAATATTGTCAAGACTATTAAGAATGTTAGCAGAAGACAACAGAATAGAAATTCTCTATTGTGTAGCAGAATAGAAATTCGATGCTAACTAAACCACGTCCATCACCCAACAACCAAATCTTTGGACGTTGTCATGAAATCAGTAGAACAGGAACCTCGACTAACTCATGACATGATACCCTAGCAAACAAGTGAACACACAAATGTGAGAGCAAGTGAATATGTAACTATCTAAAATTTCCTAGATAATAATCAGAAAGTAATCTACTATTAAAAAGGATACTTTGGATGGGTTGCCTCCCACCAAGCGCTCTTTTATCGTCATGAGCTTGACAATGAACCACCTCAAGTGAGCTTTTGGGTGGATTTCTGGCAATCCACC
Organism: Stylosanthes scabra; assembly: GCA_036250425.1. Classification (NCBI taxonomy): domain Eukaryota; kingdom Viridiplantae; phylum Streptophyta; class Magnoliopsida; order Fabales; family Fabaceae; genus Stylosanthes; species Stylosanthes scabra. The sequence continues at coordinate 10,950 of JASCZI010272852.1, read as the reverse complement.
TCGCCTCCAAGATATTCTTTCAATCTGTGACTGTTCACAATAAATCTTGCCCCATCCTTGTCATTCTGAATCTCAGAATGACCATATGGTGACACTTTAATAACAGTGAAAGGTCCAGACCATCTCGACTTCAGCTTACTAGGAAAGAGTTTTAGTCTTGAATTGTATAAAAGCACGTTCTGTCCTGGTTCAATCACTCTCTGCTGAATCTTCTTATCATGCCATCTCTTAGTGCGTTCCTTGTAGAGCTTGGAACTAGTGTATGCCTCAATTCTGAATTCATCTAATTCATTAAGCTGCAGAAGCCGGTTGTCCGTTGCAGCCTGCTGATCAAAATTCAAAAATTTGAGGGCCCAATAGGCCTTGTGTTCCAATTCTACCGGTAAGTGACAAGATTTGCCATATAACAGGTGATAAGGGGACATCCCAATGGGAGACTTGAATGCGGTTCTGTAAGCCCAAAGGGCATCATCAAGCTTGTTTGACCAGTCCTTTCTTGAAACACTCACAGTCTTTTCAAGAATCCTCTTCAACTCGCGATTGGAAACTTCAATTTGTCCACTTGTCTGAGGATGATATGGTGTTGATACCTTTTGCCTGACACCATATTTATGAAGAAGACCCTCCGAGTTCTTGTTGAAAAAGTGTGTTCAACCATCACTAATCGGAGTCCGAGGCACACCAAATCTACAGAAGATGTGCTTCTTCAGAAACTTGAGCACCACACGTGAATCATTGGTGGGTGATGCTATAGCTTCGACTCATTTAGAGACATAATCCACTGCAACCAGAATATATTAAGAGGATGGAAATGGTCCCAGGAAGTCAATACCCCAAAAATGAAAGATATCCACTTCCAGAATGAAATTATGTGGCATCTCTTGTTTTCTTGATATATTACCAGTCCGCTGACACTGATCACAGCTTTTCACGAAAGCGTGAGCATCCTTGAAGATGGTTGGCAAATAAAGGCCACACTGAAGGACTTTGGTTGTGGTTCGGTCACCACTAAAATGTCCACCATAATTGGAACCATGACAGTGCCATAGAATCGAATTGGTGTCTTCCTCAGCAATACATCTCCTTATGATTCCATCAGAACATCTTTTAAATAGGTAAGGATCATCCCATAAGAAGTACCTAGCATCATGAATTAATTTCTTTTGTTGATGATGGGAAAAGTCTTTCGGAACAACCTTTCCAGCTTTGTAGTTAGCCATGCCAGCAAACCATGGTGTCTTCTGAATTAGGAAAAGTTGTTCATCTTGAAGCTCTTCATTGACAGGTGGGAAAGGGGTTGTTTGCTTTAGTAGCTCAATTCGAGATAAGTGATCTGCAACTGGATTCTCATATATCCATTTCTATCTCTGATCTCAACATCAAACTCTTGTAACAGCAATCCCCATCTGATAAGCCTTGGTTTTGCATCCTGTTTGGACAAAAGAAACTTGAGAGCAGCATGGTCAGTGTAAACAATAACTTTAGACCCTATTAAATAAGATCTAAACTTATCAAAAGCAAACATGACTGCTAGAAGTTCTTTCTCAGTAGTGGTATAATTCTTTTGAGCTTCATTAAGAACCTTGCTAGCATAATAGATAACATGCAGCAGCTTATCCTTCCTCTGTCCCAATACTGCACCTACTACAAAATCACTAGCATCGCACATCAACTCAAAAGGTAAAGACCAATCAGGGGGAGAAATAATGGGGCAGTTACAAGTCTAGCTTTAAGAAACTCATAGGCATGCAAACACTCAGTTGTAAAATCAAAAGGAGTATTAGTGACTAGTAAGTTGCTCAATGGCTTGGCAATCTTAGAAAAGTCCTTAATAAACCTCCTATAAAATCCTGCATGTCCTAGGAAACTTCTCACAGCCTTAACATTTGCCAGCGGTGGTAATTTCTCAATTATCTCCACTTTGGCTTTGTCAACTTCTATTCCTTTGTTTGAGAGTCAGTGACCAAGAACAATACCTCCATTTACCATAAAATGACATTTTTCCCAATTCAAAACTAGGTTTGTTTCTTGGCACCTTCTCAGAACTAAGGAAAGATAATGCAAACACTCATCAAATGAATCACCAAACACAGAGAAATCATCCATAAAAACCTCAATGAATTTTTCAACCATATCAGAGAAAATAGAAAGCATACACCTTTGAAATGTGGCCGGAGCATTGCAAAGACCGAATGGCATCCTACGATATGCAAACACACAAAAGGGACAAGTGAAAGCTGTCTTCTCTTGATCTGTGGCATCCACGACAATCTAATTGTAACCAGAATAGCCATCCAAGAAACAATAGAATGCATGACTGGCTAATCTCTCTAACATCTGATCAATGAAAGGCAAGGGGAAATGATCTTTTCTTGTAGCATCGTTCAGCCTTCGGTAGTCAATACACATCCGCCAACCGGTTACAGTCCTTGTGGGAATCAATTCATTCTTCTCATTAGTGATCACTGTCATTCCACCTTTCTTGGGAACCACTTGAACATGACTAACCCATGAGCTATCAGAGATAGGATAGATAATACCAGCATCTAACAGCTTCAGCACCTCTTTTTGCAGAACTTCTTTCATGGTAGGATTCAATCTTCTTTGGGGTTGCACGACCGATTTAGAGTCTTCTTCTGTCAGAATTTTGTGCATGCAGAAAGAGGGACTGATTCCCTTCAAATCACTAATGGTCCACCCAATTGCAGTCTTGTGCTCGCTCAAAACCTTGAGAAGTGCGGTTTCCTCTTCTTGACTCAATGAAGAACTAATAATCACTGGAAAAGTATCTATTGAGCCAAGATAAGCATATTTGAGATTGGGAGGAACATGTTTCAATTCTTGCTTGGGTTTCTCGGCCTCTTTTTCGCTTGAGCTGGTGATATCAGTGACTGTGGCTATTTCCTCAGTAGGGAAGTATTGATCTCTATTGCGTTTCATTTCAGCATGTTCTTCCCATACTTCTTGAATCACTGTATCAAGAGTGTCAATCCTCATACATCCCTCAGTATCAGAGTCTTGAGGGTGTTTCATAGCTTTGAACACATTAATCACCATTTTTTCTTCATGAACTCTCAACGTCAGTTCGCCTTTCTGTACATCTATGAGAGCTCTCCCTGTATCAAGAAAGGGCCTTCCTAGAATTATGGAAGGATTAGACTCTTCTTCCATATCTAGGATCACAAAGTCAGCAGGGAGAATGAACTTTCCCACCTTCACAAGAATATTCTCAACAACACCATAGGGAAACTTAATTGATTTATCTGCTAGCTGTAGAGACATCCTAGTTTCCTTTACTCCCTCAATCGGCATCTTCTTCATCAGTGATAAGGGCATCCGATTGATGCTAGAACCAAGATCACGGAGAGCCTTTTTAATGGTGATGTCTCCCATAGTACAAGGGATCTGAAAACTACCAGGATCCTGCAGCTTAGGAGGAAGGTTACTCAGAATTACCGCACTGCGTTCATTTCCCAGAAACACTATTTCTTTTTCTCTCCAATTCCTCTTCTTAGAAATGAGATCTTTCATGAATTTAGCATATAATGGGAACGTGGCTCAAACATGGCCTTGGGCAGCTTCTCTTGTTCACGTTTGTACTCGGATGAGATTGTGTAGGTCACGTTTGGACCACATTGGAAACGTGGTGCAAACATGACTTAGAGAGCTTGGCTTCTTTGGCTTTGAGTAATCCATGGCTTACGTTTGGGACGTGGTCCAAACATGAGCTAGTGAGCTTGGATTAGACTTGGGCTTTCTTGATTGAGTCACGTTTGTGACCACGTTGGGAATGTGGCTCAAACGTGGCCTTGTGAGCTAGCATGAGGTTGAGGTGAGCTTGAACTACTCACGTTTGGACCACGTTGGGAACATGGGTCAAACGTGGTCTTGTGGTTTGATCCTTTGGTCATGTTGAGCTTGAAGGAGTCACGTTTGGACCACGTTGGGAACGTGGCTCAAACGTGACTATGTGCTATCTAGGTGAGCTCTTTTGATCCTGTTTTCTTCTTCTACAAGCTTCTTAACTCTTTTGCTTCTTTTCTCCACTTTCCTGCAAACAATTAACAAAACACTCAAAGTATCCATATGATCTAAAATTTCACAAATTACTTTGAATGTTGAGCTAATTATCTACTAAATTACTCAAGTTTTAGTGAGAAAAACCTTTAATGATGCTCATGCATCACATATAATGGCATACATATTCAAATACATCTTCTCTTATGCAAAGAACACACATGCAAGATTATTCTTAAACTATTAAGATCAATGCAAGACCAAATTTCATGTCACTTATTCAATCAAACATCAACAAAGACAATGCATAAACCATAAAATAATATGTTTAATCTCATGAACTAGTATAGAAACTAAACCAAAAGTAAGAACCAATTATACCTCTCGGTTATCTTGATACTTGAATTGATGAACAAGAAAAATCCTTTGAATAATTAGTAGAACTTGCAGATTTGAATATGTTATTGGATTAATCCATTGGCTTGATAGAATAGAGCTCCTCCTCCTTGATCTTCAAAAGGGTTTAGCCACTCATGATGATGAATGACTTCAAGAAGTGTATGAAGATGGTTCTTGAATGCATGAACATTCAAAGAACTTAAAAAAAATGTAGAAAAGATAGAATCTTCAAAGAAAAGAAGGTAGAACTGAATTGCTCTTTACTAATTCAAATGAATGTTACAAGAAAGTGATGGAAAACTTCAAAAGCAAACTAGACTAAAACTAGAGAGAAACTAAGAATGAATTCTCTCCTAAAAACTCTAAAAAATGAAAAAGTATGATCTAATGATCTGGAATATGATCCAAAAAAGATGATTCTAATGTGAAGTTTTCCATTTATATATAGGTTTACAAAAGGGATAAATGAAATACAAATGTATTGGAAATGAAATTCCAATTCTGCCCAGGAACAGAGTGTTCCCACGCCTAGACTTTGGCTTCCACGCCTAGGCATGGGCCTCTGGTTCCAAACTTGGCTTGCTTTCCTTTAAATAGAACCTCCCACCCCTAGACTTTGGCTCTGGCGCCTAGGCGTGGGTCTCTAGTTTATCACTGGATGCTTAGGCGTTGGTGTCACGCTTATACTTTGAGCTCTCGATGCTTGGCCACACCTAGGCATTGGCTTTGAGTGTCTCTGGAGGCTTGGAGTGTGCTAGGCTACGCCTAGGCGTTGGCTTCCACGCCTAGGCATGGGCTTTGGGTGCTCAGGTCCTGACTTGGACGCCTAGGCGTTGAGTTCCACGCCTAGGCCTGGGGCTCTGTCCAGAATTGCTCCAAAAACTCCGTTTCTTGCTCCTCAAGCTTCCTTTCTTCATTTTTCCTGTAATTTAACAATAAAATACTCAAAGTACCAATGTTTTCTCATATTTAAATGATGCTCCGAAATCTTTTCGGAAATCCGGAAGACCACCAGCAAGTGCACCGGTTCGTACCAAATAATAGTAAGTGAATAGAGTTATCGTCCCACGAGGATTAACGGATTAATCAGTACAGATAAACCAGTTCTTTAATTAGGCAAGTTCACTTAATCAAAGTATATGAGTTTGTTTCTAATCCTAGTACATTAAATGATGCAAAATAAATAGAACTCAATAAAACTTCCCAGTTTAAAAACTTGGACAGTAAGTGATTTGTATGAAAATAATACAGAAATGACAAATCAAGCCTAGGATTAGGATATATTCATCCAACAGTTTATCATAATTCAATGGTCTGTTTTCCTTCAAATGCAAGTCACTTAATTCACTGAAACCCTAGTTAACTAAAACCTAATCTCTTGGTGATTTAGTTTCCCTCAACTCAGTTAATTATTAATCTCTTAATTAATTAACTAAGAATAGAGATAAAGCTCATACACATATTCAGGGTTTAATTATCATACAATCATCAAATTAAGTATTTCTCAATCTTAATACACGTTTAGTGTGATTATATGAGCAACAAACTTAATACACGTTTAAATTAAGTATTTCTCAATCACAAAATTTAAACAAGTAAGAACAAAGTACCTCTCAGTCACGTTTGTTCTATTTCATGAAGGATAGAAGAATGATGCTTGAATTAATAATAACTTGCAATTGAAGAACAGACATATGGAATTAAGCAAAGGTGCTGGGATGAACAGAGCTCCTCATCCCTGGCTCTTGAGGTGTTAGTTACTCATGACAGAGAGCAACATTACATAAAACTCAAAGGAAAACATGAAACTTAACTTCACTCTCCCTGGACGTTCAAGAAAGAAAAGAAAGAAAGATATGTCTCGAGCCTAATTTCTATAAAAAAAAACATAAAAAATTGGGAACCCTTTTACTGACTTAATCTTTGCTATTGAAAAAAATCACTAAACCTAAAATTCTGGTACTGATTGAAGACAACTTGCAGCATTGTGATCATCCTCTTTGAAAAACTAGGCCTCTGGCTAGTGCCTTGAATCACGCTTCTTGACTTTGGAGGAAGATATCACGTTTCTGCCTTGAGACACTGAATAGGACTTCCTTGGCTAGTTAAGCCATCATGTTTACTTTCTGTCTTGGACTTTGTCAAGATGATTCAGAGACCAAGGGTAACTTGTCTTCTAGAAGTTTAAACTTACAT
>JASCZI010272850.1:5212-20672 GCA_036250425.1 Stylosanthes scabra | reverse complement strand
TAGGATTTCCTCATGGTACTTCTCTAATACTTGGTTAATCTTTCGGAAAAGATGAATCCCTCAAGTCCTCACTCTTAAGGGTTATTATGCAACCTCTTCTTTATTTTAATTACTTCCTCTCTAACCAGTTCTTATTGTTCCATTTTGGGGTTTTTCTTCTTGACTTTAAATGCTCTATTACAAGGCGGCTCTTTAGAGTAGGTGTTCAATCGACAATCCCGAACCAGTTGGCTCAAGTTATCAAGTGATAAAGCACTCCTCAGATTTACTTACCCAAGCCTTTCCTTGAACAATTGCACCACAAGCATATAACATGGGAGAACTTCTTTGAGTTGTTCTTTTTGTTCCATTTTCTTCCCAGTCATTGATGCTCAAAGCCTTAATGATTTTTCTTTGATAACCTTTCCCTTTTTTTGTTCTTAATATCACTGATTGAAGTTTACTTCGGCAGGCAGAGTGTGGTACCAGTCCTTCGCTCTATCATCCAGAGAAAATGGTAAAGCGAATGCTTTAACAGCATCTTCGTCACCACCGGTCCTTCTAGTGGTGGTGCAAATGACTTCAAAATCCTTGATATGCTTAATCGGGTCCTCTCCAGGCCTACCATAGAACTTAGGAAAAAGATTTATCAGACCAGATTTGAGTTCGAAGTTTGCATTGAGTTCGGGAAATCGGTTGGGCTAGTTATCAAACGCTGTGCTTGCCTCGCCGATTTGCTTGAGAGTAAGTCTTTCACCCATGGTGAAGGTACCTGTATCAGAAGAAGTGGTTTGAGTATCAGAGTCAGAATCAGAATTAGACCAGTCAAAAGGATTATTATCTGATGCCAGCCTCGCAAGTTCAGCTCGGCGTCTGGCTTGCCTTGCTCGGCATAAAGTTTGTTCAATTTCAGGATCAAACAACAACAAGCCAGGGTCCGAATGCGATCTTAACATTCAAATAACAATTCATAGAACCAAAATAAAAAGAAAACCACACTACTAAAGAAAATTTAAAAGACTATCATATTTACAATATTCACATATTCACAATCAACCAAAAACAGATACACATTTCTGCATTCCCCGGCAACGGCGCCAAAAATTTGGTGCGAGCCACGAGACCGGTCTGGAAAAGCGGAGTTTCGTTCCAGATAGCTTCGAACCAATGTCAAGGGAACCGTGCAAAATTTAGTTAAAAAAGTGTCACAGAGATGCAACCAAGTTTGAAAATACCGAGTACTGGACTCGGGTCGTTCTCCCTAGGAAGCAGAAATAGAGGTTTGTTTTTTATTCAGAAAATATCGGGGTTGGTTGCAGTTTGTTGTTGAGAATGAGCGCAAGAAAACAGATTAAAACAGCAGTGGATTAAAGAGTGCCCGACTATGGGTTGAAATACTATACGTCCCTATGAGCACTGCCGATCCCAGATTGGATGGAATGTCACCTAAAGGAAACTAACCACCACAGGGTGGTGGAGTTAACCCCTATCCGAATGTCCTAGGCATACACAACAGCGGGGGACCTAGGTCTCAACAGAACTCGAGTAAATCTCGCGTCACCAGGAAGAACTCACCAGTAGTGCACTTTGCACTTAATTGAGTCTGTCTCATTTAAGGTCCCCACACTGCTGGCAGGGTCATAGCGTTAACGGCATCGAAATTAACTCCGTCCCTCCCATCTGTTGCCCTTAGGGATCGGCAGCTAAGATCATTCGCACATTTCACCCCATAGCCGAGTCACTATGGTCACTACTCGCTACATACGGAAATCATAATTGCGGAATTTAAACGGGAAGCATAACAGTAAGACATAGTAAAAACAAATGGGCAGAATAACGGCAGTAATATTGAATAATTAGAAATTAAAGTCGACAGAGTAACAGCATGCAAAACAAATAAAAGCAGTAAATTGTCTGGCTAGTGAAAATGGATAAAGAAAACTAATGGAACCATAAACTAAACTAATGAAATGGTGAATTGGGCTCTCCTAAAATGGTGAAGGCTTCCTCTATTTATAGGTACAAATCTGGCCATTGGTGCGTACGCATAGGCCTCTCAGGTGCGTACGCATATGGTCCGGTTCCAGCTAGGACGTGACGCCCAAGGCATGGCAATGTGTATGCATAGGCTCCTTTTCAGCGTACACATAGGCTCTGGATTTGGCCTTCAATCTTTTCTTTGCGATCTTCTCATTCTTCGCACTCTCTTTAGCCACTTCCGCTCCAAACTTTGCCTGTTAAAGCCTGAAACACTTGAACCCACACATCAAGGCATCGTGCGGAATGGGAAACGGTTTAAAACACAGTAAAATTTGGCAAAAATAGCATATAATTACATTTACAGCCCTAAGGAACAATTAAACGCAAACATGCTTGTTTCTCATGTATTTAAGTGGTGAAAGGTTGACAATTAGTCAATGTATGGTATGAAATAACCCATCGAAATGGGGTTTATGAATGCATATGTCCATTTCATCAACTAAATAGAATTTGCATTAACATGTGTTTTGAAAAGGAAAAAAATTGTGTGCGTGTTAAGTGTAGTTTCTTTGGGAAATTGAGAAAAGTGTGAAGAAAAAGAGAGTTAGGGGTGTTCTAAGTTAATCAAATATTAAAATTTCTAAGTCCACTTAACCACATATTCATCCCTACCTTCACCTTGGCCCCATTACAACCCTTAAAAGACCTCTTGATGGTTGCATGCAGATATTTCATTGTAGTTGATTGTTAGATAAAAATCAATTCATAGAAAGCAAGGTTAGAAGAAATTGAGCATTTTAACCCCAAGACACTTGAGAAAAAAAGAGTGTATACACTTCTTGTGAGGGTTCAAAAGCTCAATCCTATGTTTTTCATACACTCCTTACCTTGCAAATTAGACTTTTTTTTTTTAATGACTAGAGTGATGGGATTGATTTGTTATCTTAACATGTCATACCCTTATGCTTATGAATATCCATGGAAGTTAATTCATTTTTAAGATAATTAGGTAGAAGTAATAATCCCCTAGAGTAGGTTCTTTGATTGGAATTTGGTAGTGATATCTCTTGTTTTAATTTTCATTCACTCTAGCATGAGGACATGCTTTTGTTTAAGTGTGGGGATGTTTGATAAACCTTATTTTTATGGTTTATCTTGTACTTAAATTAGAGATTTCATCAACATAAACTCACATAAATAGCTAGTGAATGAGCATCTTTGTGAATTCATCCTTAATTGTGCCTTAAATGTGAAAGTGCATGTTTTTAAGCTTTTAATTACAAATTTAATTCTACTTCCATTCCATTTGATGCCTTGATATGTTTGTTAAGTGTTTGAAGCTTTAGGAAGCAAGGATGGCTTGGAAGGAGTGAAGAAAACATGCAAAAGCGAAGATCTCACAAAAAAGCGAAAATGAGAAGAAGGAAAAAGGAGCTATAGTCATTGGATTGGAGCAAACTTGCGCTCTTTGGAAAAACGAATTCGATATCTACAACTTTTATGCTGAAGACTTTTTCCAATTCTATATGATTCTATCCGAAATTCGCGTCCAATGATTGATGCATTGAGAGTTGCTAATGCTGTCAACCTTGACCTCTTCTCACTAATTGGGTCATAACTTGAGCTAATGAGGTCCAAATGACAAAGTTCCATTTCCATTTGAAAGCTAACATCCATAGCTTCAAAATGGTATAGATATGTCCATAGCTAACAACTCGAGTTTTCAATCTCGGGAAGTTGCGTTGGCAACTATAGTTGTGTACACAACTCTTTCTGCGCATGCCTCATTAAAAGTCACGTGACACACTTAAAAAGGACCTCATTTGGGTCAATTTCTACACCATTTTGGAGCATTTGGAGGCCCAATTAAGACGGAAACTAGGGGGAATCACTCATATGACACTCAAGGGGATCAAACCAAGTTTTTATCTAGTTTTTCATTAGGTTCTTATGTTCATATTTTAGAGAGAGAAACTCCAACTTCTCTCTAGGATTTTTAGTTCAATTTCAATTCTCACTTCCAATTGTTCTTAGGATCCATACTTGTTCTAGTTTACTTGTTGATTTCCCTTTATAATACTCTAGTTATTTCTATTATTCTTGTTCTTGAACTAGTTATTGTTACTTGTGAATTTTACTTGATTAATGAATATTTGAGGTATTTTCATGAATTGATTGTGTTTGTTATTATCATTCTTGAATTTACTACCAATCTATAGTAGTGGGTAGTTGTTAATTGTTGATTTTCTCTTGATTCATGATGTTTATTTTCTATGCACACCAAGTGTTTGATAAAATGTTTTATTTAGATATAGAGTAGATTTTCATTCCTTGGTTATGGGTTGACTACATGGATTCATTTGAGTCACCTTAGCCTTATTTGTATCATAATTAAGAGTGGTTTATGTTGATTTAGATGCCATTAATGATAGTTTATCATTAATTCTATAATGATTGGGACTTACGAGCCAAGATGGACTATTCTTGTGTTCATTAATGCTAGTCTAGTGTCTTAATGAGTAAACTAGGACTTATGGCTATGAATCAACCAAATTGACTCTTCTCGTCAAAGTGACAAGATTGGTGAGAATTTCACTATAGGATATTATATATGTTTAGAGGTGACAAGGATAATGTATTCCATAAAACCCATGACCAAGGTACTTTAATTGCACTTGAATTAGCTTATTGATTGCTTGCTTATCTCTACTTTCATTTCTTGCTTAGTTTACTTCTTGCATTCTAGTTATTCTATATCTTACTTGTTTATGAATTATTGCATTTAATTTCCTTGCATGATTTACATTCTTGCTATGGTAGTTGCTAGTTGAAAACTCTCAAACCCCATACTTTCCTAACTAATTTTAGTCTTTTGCATTGATCATAAGTCCAAGGGAGAACGACCCGAGACGAAATACTCTCGGTTTTATTGATTTTTATTGTGACATCCTTTCTAAATTTGTTCACTCTTCGACTACTGGTTGAGCTATATTTACAATGCTATCATGATTTGATTTCTACCAAAGAAATTCTCAACCGGTCTTGGGGAGCGCATCAACTGGTTATATAAACTTTTGGCTGAGTTGGCAGATTCTGATGATTCAGATGATGAGGAAGTTGAAGAGGAACCTGAAAAAGGGGTTGATGATGAGGTTGTTGAAGTGGAAACCAAAGGCGACACATTCTTCATTGCCACTATCTTCAGCGGGAACAAGGTAATGAAAACCAAGATACCGGTTAAGTGCGAAGACCCCGGTCCATGTTTAGTTACTTGTAAGATTCGAGGGGTAGATATTCTCGAATGCTTATGTGACCTGGGAGCTTGTGGTAGTGTCATGCCTTACGCACTTTATGAAACTCTGGATCTTGGTCCGTTGAAGAAATCGAAGGAAGTTTTTACGACAGCGGATACTAGCATTGTGGTTGTGGTCGGAATTGCTGAAAACGTTCTGGTCAAGGTGGGAAAGTTAAGAATCCCGGCTGATTTCCATGTTATCATGCCTTCTAAGGGAGATAAGGGAGGAAGACCTCAAGTTTTGTTGGGGAGACCTTTCCTAAAGACAGTGGAGTTCAGACTCCACTATGATGAAGACATTTTTACCTTTTCTGTGGGGGACAATGTTAAAACGTTCCGTATAACTCCTCCGCCAACACCCCAGAAAGAGGGTGTGCATCATTTCCAGGTATGCGAAGAGGAAGCTCAGAAAATCAATGTCATGAAGGAAGCCAAAGAAAAGAAAAGTAATGTCGGAAAGAAGAAGGCAAGCTGGAAAAGGGGTTGAGAATTACTCCCCTTCCTCTGAAGAAGAAGAAGAAAAAGAAAAAGAAAAAGCGTGAAGATGTTAAGTCAAGGAAAAAGAAAAGGCGTGAAGATGTTAAGTCAAGGAAAAAGAAAAAGCATAAAGAAGATGAAGATGAAAAGAGGATAGCGTTGAAGTGCTCAAGCTTAGGAAACTTGCTAGGCAAGCTGAAAAAATTTAGAAAGGCACTACACAACAATCAAAAGATGGATGCCATTTGGTGAAGGATCAATCCAAATGGAAGTGAGGAAGCTATCACTCAATAATGTCCAACTTAAGGACACTAAACAAAAGTGCTAGGTGGGAAACAACCCACCATGGTAAAACTCTCCAATCTTATCTCTTTTCTTGCATTTTGTACATAGTTGTTTTGTGAAGAAGATTGGTTCACTTTTGGTAGTTTATGAATCATAGAAAATGGTTGGACGTTAGGTGTAAATAGTGTGATTAGGTCCAAAACCCTTTGAAAAATGGGTGATAGGGACAAAGGAACAGAATTTTGCATGCTTGAGGCATGGACTTTGAAAATTCTTTACAAATATTCAATTTTGTCCCTACTAAGTTGCGTGCGCAAAACTTTTGAAGTTTCTACGCAACTCCCCTATCATCACTCAAAAAATTTGATTCTGTCTTGATGTTGCGTGCGCAACTTTCTACACTCTGTTTTGAAAAATCCATGAGCTCTTTGTGATGAGTTGCGTGCACAACTTCTCTATGCTGCATACGCAACTTCAACAAATTTGAAAACAGAGTGCTCTCTGTGATGAGTTGTGTACGCAACTCTTCCTTGTTACCTTAAGTTGCGTACACACCATTGGCCCAGAGGCCCACTATGCGTGTTTAAACATGCTGAACCTGACTCCCTTCCCCCTCATTCTTTCTTCATATCACTCCAACTCTCTAAACTCTCTTTCTCTTCTTCTCCAAACCCAAGCTCTCACCTACTAATCTCATACAATTGCATTATCATCTTCGTTCTTCATCACCATCATCAAGTAAGAATTATTCTCTCCCTCTCTTCCTCTAACTCCAACTCTTTCTTTTACATGTTGTTGTATATAGTAAGCTTTAGTTAAAAATGTTAGGATTTGGTTAATAAAGTAGGATTAGATGACCTAATGTATGATTCTTATGTTCATAAATGATTATTGTTTGATGATAATGATTGCATGAGTAAGGATTGAAGGTGGAATACTTGGTTTTTACATATATTTCTTGTTTTGAAAAATGTGCACACCAAGTGTTCGACACAATGCCTCATAGCAAATTTCACTCCAATTTTGGTGTAATCCTTGCCTTGCAAGTATGGCGTTGTTATGCCTTGATTTTCAAAAGAATTTTTGCACCAAATTCGAATTGGAATAAAGCTTAAGAGTATATTACATTGTGATATACATGATTGTTCATACTATATGATGGTTGTTGTTTGGAGTTGGTAATGCTTGATTGTTTTGGTAGGCCCCATTAGCATAAGCTTTGGTTTTATTTACTTGCTTGATAACCAAGTAATAGAACCATAGCTTACCATCACCGCTACCAAAACATCAGTGTCTGATTTAATTGATGATATTTGATTTAATTGATCGTGCATTTGGAACACCAACTTTCAGTAATTCAAGTAAAGTAGAGGATACCCTTTTAAACTTTGCTCATTGATTGGGGCTTGTGTGAGTCTTTTCGCATAAAATGGATTCTCACAAGGACACTATAATGAGCATGATCATCTCCATTCTATTCCACTTTACTTAACTAATTGCTTTTGATAAAATGCTATAGTTCATCCCATATTTGATTAGTAACAAAGTCTCTTAGTGAATGATTTCAATTTACCCAAACTTTGTTAGAACAATAACTCCAGTATATGCTTTAACTATGCCACACCTTATTTTGCCTAATCCTTACTTTTATGTTCTCGTTTCTAGATGGCTAGCAAAGGAAAAGGCATTGCAAGACAACCATCTGCTAGAACTCGCGGAACATCCTCTCGCAGACAACCCTCACAAGAAGCCGAAAGATTTGAAACTCCCAACCATGCGGAAAGGGGAAATACCCTTAGCGAAAGGAAGGTGATCCACGAACGCACTATCAATGGAAACACGCAAGACACTTTCAGAGAACAAATCTTCGTGCGGGGTGGCAATTCATGTATGATCCAGTCGTCCCTATTAACATGTCATTGATTCGTGACTTTTATGCGAACCATGACAAAAAGAATCAGCATGAAATATATGTGAGGGGGATAAAGATATCATGCCATTACAGGGATATTCAGAGAGTGCTACACATTCCAAGATTAGAGGGGAAGAATGAGTACAATGAATTGGGTGAGGATTACGATGATAATAAACTGGACTTGGATGCAGTGATAAAAGACATTGGCAAAGATGGGGCAACATGGCCAGACGTACCAGGAAAGATCAGTAAGACGATCTTGAACAAAGAAGCTTGGATGTCGATGAAGCTTGTTGTATGCAACATCGTGCCCACTAGGCATGAGACCACCTTGGGTGTAGATCACATCCTGCTAATCTATGCTTTGATGAAAGGAATGACCATATCCCTTCCAGGAGTCATGGTCTCCACCATGGATATGGACCCCACTAAATCGAAGAAGCATCTGCTACCATTCCCTATGTTTATCACAAAGTGGGCTGAAGAGGCTAAGGTTCCTACATATCCAGGAGATGAAATGCTCAAAATCCCGAAAGGTCAGCAGTTTTTCCCTTACAGGGTGTGGAAAGAAGAAACAGAAGCAGCTGCGAATCCTATTCCACCACCTCTACCTTCACCTGTCGCTCATATTGATATTCTAACCTCATGTAATGTTGGTTCACCTGAGCCTTCATGGAAAGAACTAATGAGAGCTCTAAAGCGCAATGAGCGCGTTATGCGCAGACACGAGCAGCTGCTACTTCTGATTCACCCTGGCACATACATTTCCCAATTAGAGCAGATCTCTTCTCTAGAAGTCTTCGAGCATTAGCCGGAGCAGGCAGCAGGAGAACAGAGAGTAGCAGGTGACGGGGTTCATAATACAGGGGCGTCTACAAGAGTTGGTCCGGAGGATGAGGACGACTCCAATGAGGGTAACTCCGATGAGGATACCTCTGAAGAGTAGTTAGACAAACTGTGAGCAACTTTCAGAAGAGTGCCGCTTCACACTTGTGCACTGAGGACCGTGCACACTTTAAGTGTGGGGTGGGCTCTGCCATGGACAGAGACATCATTTGGGTCTAACTTTAAATTTTCGTTGAACAATTTATTTGTTTTTCTTAGGACTTAGTTGGATAACTGCTTACGTACTTGATGTTTTAATCTGGTAGAATACTTGGTAGACAAAACTTTTCGGAGATTGGATGTTTTGGAAAAAACAAACACTGGTTTTTCATTTTGATTATAACATCCAATTGGTTTTTGGCTATGGATGATGATTCTCTTTCAAAACAGGATTTCCAATTTTGTGCCCTTTTTGGGACCCCACCATGAAAAATTTTCGAAAATTCTTTGAAAATTGATTCTTACACCTTCTTTAAAAATAAATTCTAATCACAAAATAGAGTTGAAGAACACACAACATAGAGAGATTTGAGCCTTAAACGATGTGGTTCCACATTTTTAAAGAACCACCATTTCCTTCTTGTGTGTTTATTCCTCTTCTATGATTGTAATTCATGAAAATTGATTCTATATATCCATCATTTTATGTATTGGGTGTGTTCATGTGATTGAGGCCTTTGTTTTCAAAAGCTCATTTACCAAATGACCTAAAACCTTGAAAATCACCCTTGAAGCCAATTTTGAGCCTTGATACCCCTTTGTTCTAATTTAGCTCATTACAAGCCTTGAAAGTGAAAAACCATGATTATTCTTACTTGATCTTTGATTAATTTTTGGATTTAGTGGTTGATGCCCAAAATCCTTGCGGAGTTTCGGACTCTCCACCAGTAAGTGCACCGGATCGTATCAAGTAATAAGTAAGTGAGTAGAGTATTGTTCCCACGGAGATTAATGGACTAAGCAATAATGATCAATCAGTTCTTTAATTAGACAAATCAAATATCAAAGAGGTGGTGAAATTAAATCTAGCAAGATTAACTAATATCATGCAAATCTCACAAAATATCACTAATTTAACAAAATAATAAATCTGAACAACAAACTAAAATCAATGAGAATGGTAATTATAATAATTATAATAATAATAATAATAATAATAATAATAATAATAATAATGACAAGCCAAGGATTTAGAGATATTCACCCAAACAAAATCCTAATTCAATTAATCACTTTCTTCTCATGCAAATAATCATCAACTCACAATAAACCCTAATTAACTAAACCCTAATCTCTTAGCGATTTAGTTTCTCTAATCCTAATTAATTATCAATCTCTTGATTAACTAACTAAGATAGAGGTTAATATTAATCCTAGTTCAATTATGTGAATTACAAGAATGATCACAGATTAGTTTTATGTCACTTACTAAATCTAATTAACCCTAATTGAGATTCACAAAATAATTGCACAATTAACCAATTTTCTATCTCTAAGTCACTGGAAAATCATGAAGAACAATTCTCAACATAATCAATTTACAGTTCTCTCGAACATTACTAAACTGAAGGCAAGGAATCAAATTACCTCTCAACCAAATTTAATTCTGAAATTTAGAACAGAGAATTGAACTTTGATAATTGACAATTGAAACTTGCAGTAGAAGAAAATGTGAAATCAAATTAGCTTGGCATGCTTGGGATGAACAGAACCCTCATCCCTAGCTTGATAGAGTTTAGTTACTCATGGTGAGCAACGAAACAGAGAGAAAAGAAGAAAAACACATAGAACCCTAATCCTAATTCTACGTAAAGAAAACGTGATGAAAGAAAATAGAGAGAAAAACAGAATAAGTCTCTGAATGATTCAAAAGATAATCTCTAAACCTAAAAATTAACTATTTATAATAACTACTAAAACCTAATGAGATTACAATTACTGAACATTACAAAATTCTGCAAGTCTGGAACTTGGTCCAAACATGACCTTACTTGAATGAGGGGAGAGCTTGGGACCTTGTGGGCTAGTCACGTTTGAGTCACGTTTTGGGCTAGCCAAAACGTGACAGAAATGTAACCAGGGTGAGCTTTCCCTTGCCTTGGTTGCTGTGGGTCACATTTGGTCCAGCCAGAAAACATGGGCCAAACGTGACTGTTGGTGAGGCTTGCTGAGCTTGGTGAGGCTTTAGGGGCTCACGTTTAGGTCACATTTTGACCCAGCCAAAACATGGCCCAAACATGACAGGAGGTGAGTATGGCCGAGCTTCCCTTGTCCTTGAATGGGTCACGTTTGGGCCACGCCTAGGCGTGGTCCAAACGTGACATGTTGCTGCTTTAGGGCTTGGTTTGCTTGCTTCCCTTGGTGTTAGATGGGCCACGTTTGGTCCATGTTGAGGCATGATCCAAACGTGGCCTTCTATGCTTGATGGGAGCCTTGGTGACTTGATTTTCTTCCTTGTTTCTCTATGAAGGTCACGTTTGGGCCAAGTTTAGACTTGGTCCAAACGTGACTCATGTGACTTCATGGGAGTGTTTTGTTTCTTGTTTTCTTCTTCTTCAATTTAATTTCTTTTCTTCACTTCTAATCTTCTTGTAAACCTGCAAAGACATAACAAACTCAAGATAATATTTAATGGAGAATTGAGCTAATTTACTCGAGTATTGAGCTAAATCTCTACTAAAAACACAAGAAACTAGGGCCTAAAATCATGAAAGATACACACGCATCACAACACCAAACTTAAACTTTGCTTGTCCTAAAGCAAACTAGAATCATGTATCAATGAAGTTCAAACAAGGAGGAGTGTAACTGATTAAAGACAATGATTTGAATGACTATACTTCTTGCCCTTTTCTAATAATTTGAGTTTGCAACTAAGAAGTTATCCATGTTGGAGCTTCAAGTTTAGATAATATTATAGGGTTCTTCTTCACTTTTTTTTTGTTATCTCTCTTAAGCACGGTCCCTCCTTTGGATGGGATTTTCTTGACTCTTAATGTCTTGTCTCGGGGCAGCTATTTAGGATAAGCTTTCGATCGACAATCCCGAACCCTTCGGCTCAAGTTGCCGGGTGTTAAAGCACCCCTCGGATCTAGTAACTCTAGCCTCTCCCCGACACATTTTAGCACAAGCATATAACCTTGGGTATCTTTTGATTTTTATTCTTTTTCTTTTTCACCCTTTGTGGTCATTGATGCTTCAGAGCCTTTGATTTTTGAGATATTATCTTTGCTTTTCAATTCACTTTGCTACTTTGTAGCTTCTCCAAACTCCATAATAATTCTCTAAACTTTTGCTCCTTCATGGTGTACTTCCTTGAGGCAAACACCTTGAAGCATTGAGGCTATTTTCTAGTCATAAAAACCACTATCTTTCTTTTCATTTTTCTACCCCCTTTTCTCAAGTAAAAGACAGAAATTCCTTTTGTTTCATGATTCATGTGTTAGTAAAGGTGACAAATCTCTAAGTTTAGTGGTGATGCAAGATCATTAATGACAATGTTTAAGTTCATGCATCAAGAATCAATTAACAAAGAAAAACAAGTTAAAAAGGTAGTGAAGGAATGATACAACCTTGTGATTCTCTATTTTCCAAGCTCCCTTGAAGATGAAGAAAGTGGAATATAATGGAACGGCCCACACCAAACTTAGAATTTTGCTTGTCCCTAAGCAAAAAGAGAAGAGAAAACAATGAGAGTATTAGTTGAAAAATGCAGAATGGAGGATGCAAGGTGGGACACCAAACTTGGTGTGAAAACACCAAACTTAGTGTGTGAACATGCAGTGGAATGAAACAAAATGAGAAAGAACGCATGAGATTCTAACTAAATGGATAGGAGATGCAGACATGATAATACGATGCAATGTTATGAAAGAATGCATAAAAAATGAAGAATGTGGATAACAGAACCATGTAGGCAATGCATAAAGGAATGGTGTAGGGGCTTATGGACGTGAGGTTCAGGGGATGGGGGAAGGGTTTAGAAGCATGGGCCATGTTTGGGTGGCCAAAGCTTGACATAGGGAGTGGTGGGTTCGGTTTTGGGTGTAGGGAGGGAATGGACATCGTTAGGGGAACGTGTAAGCATGAGTAAGGGAAACTAAGGTTGGGGGAAGGTTTTGGGAAGAGAGGGAAGGCTTGACTATGTTGGGACCACGTTGGGGGGGCTAAGGGGAGGCATTGGAAGGGAGGGGATGGGGTTGAGTCCGTGTATGAGGTGAGCGTTGGGGGGTGGGTTTCACGTTTCTGACTTGACTACACCAAACTTAGTGTCAAACTAGGTTACAGAATTATAGTAAAACTTGCAACACCAAACTTAGTTTAAAACAATATAAAACCATGCTTATTGATACAGTGTGCTATGTATTATGTATGTATGCTATGACAACTATAAAATGTAAGATGTAACACTCTTTATTGCTTCTCTGTAACTAGCAGAACAGAGGTTCTCTGCTAGTTTTCTCTTAATTTCCTCAACCTATTCACTACACTTCGTCATGATATTAACAGAACAGGTCCTCTGTTAACTCACACAATATTACCAACACCATTAACCTGCAGAAAGTGAATATCAATAAGTGTAATCCCTAATCTAGCACTCAAATAGAAATACCATTACCACTAAAAAGGATATCAATGGATGGGTTGCCTCCCACCAAGCGCTTGTTTATCTTCATTAGCTTGACACTGCTTGATCTCTCTTCATAGTAGCTCAAAGAAATGGTTGCCAACATCTTTTGTGATCATGTATGCCTTGTTGTTGCTTCCCATTATGGCAGGAAGATAAGGCACGGTTGGAGATTCTTGAATTTGCTGGAACTCTACAGAATCATTAGTTGTACCATTTTCTTCCTTGGATTTCTTCTTTGGACCCTTGTTAGGGGGTGCTGTATTCACTTGATCAATCTCTTCTACCCTCGTACAAGTCTTGGAATCACGTGGTGAATGCATAGCCTTATAAACCTGGAGGACTAAGCACTCATCATGAATTCTAAGCATCAATTCACCACTTTCCATGTCAATTAAAGCTCTTAAAGTGGCTAGAAAAGGTATTCCGAAGATCAGAGGGTTTCCAACATTCTCTTCCATGTCAAGAATAACAAAATCAATCGGGAAGAAGAATTAGCCAACCTTTACCAACAAATTCTCAACTACTCCATGTGCATATCTTACAGATTTGTCAGCCATCTACAAAGTAACTCTAATGGGCTTCATCTCTTTAATCCCAAGCTTCTTCATAAGAGAGAGTAGCATTAGATTAATACTAGAGCAAGGAACACATAACACTCTCTCAAATGTAGTGTCTCCAATGGTGCAAGGGATTTGAAAGCTACCCAGATCTTTCTTTTTAATGGGTAAATTAGCTTGAATGAGTGAGCTACATTCCTTTGTCATCACCACTGTGTCACCTTTCTAATGTTGAGAGGAAGTTCCAAACCTTCACTTGTGGTTTAATTTCTGATTTATTGAACTTTGATAGCATGTTTAGATATTAGTAGTATTTCTTAGGATTAGAATGCTCTCTCTTTCCTCGCAACCTAGCATATTTCATGATTATGAATTGTAGATTTTGACAACACTTGAAACTCATGCTTTTAATTGATACATTGAGAATATTTAGTTGTTTTAATTGAACCTGAGTTGTTTTCTATATTGAGTTGCTTATTGTTTTTGCTTTTGATTGACATCGAAATTTAACCTGTGAGCTTTTCAGCTGGAAGTGGTACATTTAAACATCATTTATACATTCTTTTCTTATGTGATTTTAGTCTCTCCTTGCATTAGTAATCCTATCTTGTCTCATCCTTTGATTTTAATTGTCATTACATGCATATATTAATATGATTGAGGCCTTCTTTGTTTTGGGGCCACTAACCATATAGCCTACCTATTACATTACTCCCTAGTTAACCACTTTGAGCCTCCTATGTCCTTTTTTATTGAAATATAGCACATTACAAGCCTAAGACGAAAAACCAATAAATCACCTTGAGCCTAACTCTCTAGGTAACTTAGGATGTTGTGTGTGCTTAAGCATGTGATGGGAGTGTTGCATGAGGACATGCAATAGTCAAAGTGTGGGGGTAGATTGTATATTGGGCACACAAAAAAAATGATGAAAAGTTAGTGTTTTGGAAAAGAAAAAAAAATATAGAAAAGGAAACATAAAAATAAAAAAAAATTGAAAAAAAAAAGAAAAAGAATTCATTGAAATGCATTTGTATATATTCATGAGTTAAGCAGTTATTATAAAAAAAAAGTGTGCACATATATGGTTTTAAAGGGTAATTCAATTATATTGGGGGTTTATGTTTAGGTTTGAGTACACATACCTAAGTTCTTAGAAAAGTAGGCTTTTTAGCTCACTTTTTCCAAATTTTACCATACCCTTACCTTGACCACGTTATAACCTTGAATAAGTCCTCTTGATTGTATATGCATGTAATTTGTTCGTATGAAAAATCTTAGGAGAATGACAAGCTAAGGAGAGCAAATTGTTAAGGATGAGTAGGATTGAGAGCTTAACCCGATACACATGAGAGATTTAGTGATGCACTATGTTGATCAATGCGTAAATGATTAGGTAGTAACTCAATTGATTTTAATTGTTTCGAAACATTGAATATTTCTCAATAGTATATATT
>JASCZI010272849.1:8635-19333 GCA_036250425.1 Stylosanthes scabra | reverse complement strand
GTCTGCTACTAACTGATTAAATACAGTTATGTGTTCATTTACGGAAGTACCTGGCCGGTAACTAAATCTGAACAATCTCTTCTTCTTGAGGAGTTTATTCTGACCATTCTTCTTCAGAAACTTATCCTCCAATGCCTTCCATAATTTATGTGCAGAAGTCTCATTTTTTACGGCATACTTCTACTCTCTGGACAAGCAAGATCTGATTGTTCCACACGCCAACCAGTTGATTGTATTCCAATCTTTCTCATCAATATTATCTGGTTTCTTTTCTTCAATAGCAATGTCTAGACCTTATTGAAACAAAGCGTCTAGCACTTCGCCTTGCCACATGCCGAAATGATCCGTGCCATCAAATATCTCCACTGCTAACTTTGCGTTCGACAAATGATTGGATCCAATTTTAGCGTTGTTTCACTTGACGGAGTATCATTCTTTTGTGGATTTGATGCTGCCATTTCAACTCAAACAATAGTATTCAATACAACACAAAACAGAGCTTAGGACGAACCTAAAGCTCTGATACTAATTTGTTGCGGAAACGTGGATATTTTTCAATACAGAATAAATTCCTATGAGTTTTACTATTATAGTAATTCTCAGGACAGATTGGATGAGGCACAATCAAGTCCCACTTAAACCCGGTCTCCTTAGACAGAATTTTGTTAACAATAAAATTTTCAAGAAAGGCCGGAGGGGAGAGACCAGTCTCACTAATTCCAACCTCCTTAGACAGAACTACTACCACGGTATTACTCTACAAATATTTCTGCCCAATAATCCACTAACAACAAATATTGAATACTAACAATAAAACACAGATAAATAAACAAATAACAATAAAGGAAAGAAAGGAAAGAACACACCAATTGATAACGGAGCTCGACCAAATTTTGCCTACGTCTCCGATCAACACTACTTGTAGCTGATCCCTTTAATATATGAAAATATAAAAGAAACTACATTTTTGGGATGATTTAAAACTAAAAAATATAACCCCTATATATAAAGGGTATAACAACCCCTCTCTCCAAGTTATATACTATATGGGCTTATTATGTGCCACCATCGTCACAATAAAAATATAAAATATATATATATATATATATATATATATATATATTAAAATCAACGGTTACAAATTACAATATAACTATATACTTGAAAACTTTTCTAGAAATTTTTGTGTAGGAAGTAACTTTAATTTCTTATACATGTGCATCATGTTAACAAATAAAGGACAATTGCAGCTGAAGCTTCTTATTATTGTTTCTGCCCTAAAACAGAAAATTTCTTCGTCCTTCATCATCTTCAAGATGCATGATTTCCTCTTTTACTCTCATGTGTGGCTCGCTTCTGATTTCTGAAGATAATTTTCATACCACTAGAGGCACGTCGTTGAATAATAATAAGTGCTTTCTCTTTGCAAAAATTATAATAATAATAATAATATTATTATTATTATTATTATTATTATTATTATTATTATTATTATTATTATTATTCATGTGGTTCATATATATATTATTGGTGATTGGCAGCGCAAGAATAATGGACACAGCTTCTTCGCAAAAAATACATTGTGGTTATGTGAATCCCCCGACAAAAATTTGAGAATGAATTGAATATCTCTTTCGATGGGGGTGATTTTTATTTTCTAAAAATGAAACTAACAGCAAGAGAAATAGATCGAAGGGAGTACATGTTGAAAGAAAGGTAGGTGTATGATATTCAATTTATACATGTTATTTGTATTCAATCTCGTTATAGATAGCATATAAATTAAAAGATAGGATATAATAGTCGGCAATGCAAAACAGCAAAGGATAATTGATAGCCAAAGACAGAGTTATCACATAATATAATCAGGTCCACACTTGACACTTCTTAGTCCACAAACCAGATTTTCAAGTTGACCACTCTTAACAATAATATCTATTTTTATTTTATTTTATTTTATTTAGGTGCAAGTGTGGAACAGTACACACAAATCTCTCTCGCTGGCCTGTATTATTATTATAGACAATGCATTGCAAATAATTTCATATTGAAAGCAAAGCATTTTTTCTTTCTATTCCTTTTTTATTTTTTAAAAAATTCTGTCCCTTCTATTATTTTTATTTATAAAATTTTTGGTTTTGGAAAGCAAATATAAAGCATTCAGATAGACTCCATGATGAGAAAATTAAAAATGGATAATAAAAAGGGCCTTTATTAGATGAGTGTTCAGTCTTAAATTTAAATTTTGAGCCGGTATATTCAGATTTGAATCTTAAAGTGGTATATATAGAAAAGGATGTAGTTATATCAAACTCTTAAAAGAAATCTAAAAAATTAGAGACGTAAAAAATTAATTTGAAATTGCTAGAATTAGGATCTTTTCCTACTAAAAAAAATAATTATAATTGTAAAATTGGATAATGAATTCAGTTAGACTTACATTACATGCATGATGGAAATTGATTTTAAGATCGAAAGTAAGTCCTATATATCAGAACTTCTTTATTAAGATTTATCTGGTTCATCAATTTAGTATATGTAGACGTTGGTTGGATGATGATAAAGTTAATCATTTGATTCGTACACAGATTACATTAATTATGTACATTATTAACATAATCATCATCATCTATAAGGAATCCCATGTGAAGACCCTTGTTTATTTTTTGTTGCATGTATATATACTAGTTATTATGATTAAGATCACTTTAATTTAATTGGCCAAAGACTGATGAAGAGTTACTAAATAAAGTATGTAACTGACAAAGGGGTCCTTGTAATACTATTGAAAAAAGACTACCATGAAAGAAAGGTAAAGCGAATTTTCCATGAAAAGAAGAGAGATTATTATTTGCACATCAAAATTAATTATTAAATCAACCATCGATATATAATACGCATTAAAATAAAAAATACACACTAAAAATAAGTTAAACTACATATGTATTTTATATTTTGATATGTATTATACATTAATGACTAATTTGATGGCTAATTTTAGTGTACACCTAGCATAACTTTATATATATATATATATATATATATAAGTTGGCACAACTAACCATATATACCTCTTTTGTAAATTGTAACCATTTTGAATTCAAGAGTGGCAGATTCATGATTCATATATAGGACTTTCCGGTTGGTTTATGTATGTGTGGTTGCAGATCAGAAAAAAGCAATGTACAAAAACTAATAAAGCCTGCCCTGAATTATTTGTTTCTGGTAGCAATGCTAATAAAGCATGCATCATTCACAAGAACAAGAAAATTAAAGAAACCACATACAGATACAGAGATCTTATATGCCTTGAGCAGTTAGGATTTTCTTCTCACAAAATGTTTATGTTATTTGTTTTTATTATCATAGATAGATATGTATAATTTAATTATTTATGTTTCTTTAACAAATAGTTTAATTATTAATTTTTAAGATATACAAGTAATTCTCAGACACATATCATCATCACTTTTATTATAAAAAAGTGTAATAAAATTAAATTCCTGAGGTGTGAGCTAGGTATCTCCTTTATTCTAATTAAAATAAACAAAGAAATAAAAAAGTAGATTGCATAGATTAGTAAAGTTTTTTGTGTCTTTTGAGTGAAATTTATATAGTTTAATATTTTATGCATTATAAGTATAGAGAATTTTATATGATTATTTAATTAAATGTATGTATTTAAATAATTTTTATTAATGTAGTAATATAAAATTAATTATTTAACAGTACATAAAAATTAAATTAATATTTAATAATAATAAAAGAAACATATATGTGGACTGGTGGCGAATGAATTAATTGAAACCCAACCAACCACTTTAAAATCTGTCCTTGTCTAATTTGTGTAAATGTTATCAACAAAATAAAGCAAAGTTATAATTGTAGGGTTTGTGATTATACATACATAAACTAATGAAAGAAGCAACTGCATACAGTAATGAAAATTGCTGCCATAATCAATGACGACAATAATATTTGCAACGTTGTTGCATATTTGTGATTGTGGATTGAAATTGAACTATATGCATGCAAGATAGTGATTGATATCATGGATCATTATGTGCCATAAAAGGAATCATTTTTATCTCTCAATTGCCATGGTGAATTTTGAAAGGTCTACGTGAAATCATCATTTAAGGAATAATGCAAGTTGCTATCTAGTTTGTTACATCACATATTTGGTCGGTCTAATATTACAAAATAAATTACTAACATTGGCAAAAGTCGGTGAACCTATATATCCATTTTGTCTGATTTTTCAATTAGAAAACCCTATAAAAACAAGTGTCATTTTTTTTAGAAATTTTTTTTATACTTAAGTTTCAAGGTACATAGAAAAATATATGTATTATATTTAAAAATATATTATTTTATTATATAATTCAATCCTAATTAAATCTGATTAAAAATCTTTAAATATTTAATTTTTTAACCTTTATTTTATGACATATAGTATTATCGGAAATATGAGGTATACAAGTATTTTTGTTAATCAAATTTAACAAAGTTAATTTGATTAATTAAGCCATCTCCTTTCTTTTTCTGAAAATTATTCATATTGTGCTTTAATTTCCATGTATAATTTTACTCATATATTGCAATGCATGTTTCATAGTCATGTATACCAGTGTATGTCAATCAGTTATAAATGTTTAATAGAAATAACAATTAATATCTCATTTTAATTTTCCTTCATATATACGTTCCTTGCTTCATCTTCCAACATGTGTGCCTCACTTCCTTTCGGCTAATAAATATTGGACAATTTTTTACATAAATTTCGCATTCAAAAGAAATCTTAATGTTAAACACACAAATATATTAATATTGTCACCAAAAAAATATATTAATATACCAGAAAATATTATTGCCAGGTATAAAGCTATGAGGAACTAACCTACTTTCTGAAACTATAATTGTTGATGATCTTTAAATAAATGCTCCTAACAGAAAATCTTGGAATCAAAGTTTCAATTAATATATCTATGGGTACATGATACACCTCATAATGTTTATACTGATAGAAAAAATATCCTGAACAATGCACAAATTAAATAAGTTTCTCATAATGAAAAGCTAATAAATTACACATGCAATACTTATATGGTTATTAGTTGGTTAAATGATTATATATTCAATAAATATACTTTTCTTTAGAATAAAAAATAACAATAATAAATAATTAAATATAGTAAAAATTTATTCACCATATCCACCCTAGCTAGGGAGGTTTCAATTATTTTTTTTAAAAAAATAAACAAGCTAGCTATATATATATAATGCAACAAGAATACCAATTAAGTAATTATGCCAAAACTATATAGTAATAGGTGTCACTTTCCTTATTGAAAAAGTAGACAATTTTTTTGCCAAAGTTTTATTGTGTTTGTGATGAAGAGGAACTTGGTCACAATCAGTAGTACTAGTACCACATACAATAATTAAACGAAATCAAACGTATATATTTATATGTATCTTCTTCTATAACGTAATTGTTATGTGTTAACCACAAATTTGAAAGTGCAAACAATGAAATTTCATAAGCTCATACTATGGTCTTTACATCAATCGCAAATTCTTCCATTCTTGCGAGCCTTGTCCCCAACCTTTCAGAAATTTGCACATGCACACTCTTTTTTGGGAACATCAAAATTAACATGCATGAATCATGGTAGAATAATACTATTAATTATTAATTACAAGACAAATACATTAAAAGTTACTAGCTATTAGCGACTAATTGCGTGTTGTCAACGCTGTTTTATTATATTAAGTGAATGTCATTATTTAGGTTGGGAACAACTAACTTTGAGATTCTATTTCTATCCTTTAGAAATTGAGCGTAAGTTCAGAAACACAAGGTTTCACAATGGAGTTACATTCCACGTGGCTTTATCATTTTGTAACTAAATTATATTAATATTTGAGGAGTATTATATAATCTGGTACAATTTTTTTTTTTTTTACTAGCATTTAGTCAGGATGTTTTATTGATAAGTGTAAAAACAAAACTCAAATACAACAATAAAATGTACGTACTGATTAAAATTATTGACGAATATAAATAAAAAATTGTTGTAAATTAAACATTTATTTATTGTTTTAAAATGTACGTCTCCTTTTCATTGAGTACTTGCGTGTGTCTTTTTTTTTTTTTTCGATGCTAGGAATAAGCTATGCCAATCTTAGGATATCATAATTTATTAAGAGGTTAGTAACGGGAAAAAAAGTCACATATATATATATGAAGCACGTGCAGCAATTAATCAGTCGAATTCTCGTCGAGTCGTAGATCTTGAGAATAATTTGAAAAAAAAAAAATTACACCCATACAAATATTCATTGATCTAATATAATATGTATTTGTCTACGATCAACGAACACTAATACGGACACGATATGACACGCGACATGTTGAGACATCAATCTTAATTTTTTATGAGAACACGATATATATATAAAATATAATGTATTTTTAATAAAATTATAATAATATCTTGACATTTTATTTATATTAAAATTTAAATTATTATTTTTAAATATTTTTAATATATTTTTAAATTATATAAAATATTTAAAATAACTTTTAATATTAAAAATAGTAATATATATTATTTTTAAACTCATTTTAAGAAAATAAGTTAAGAATAAAGTTAGACTTAGAGTGTCAAGTGTGTCCATATAGATATTTTTTATTTTTTAAGGATTACACAAAAAATATATGTGTGAGACGAATCTCAGTATTTTTACATGAATCTAACAAGTAGCGGTTTATTTATATACTAATTATTACATTATTATGTTTTAAAAAAAATTATACATGTACTTTTGGTTGCATTAATGTAATAAGTGGATCAGATACATCAAAATTTAATGTGTGGATGAGTATATAGCTCTTTAATTTAAGATTCTTTTTCGAAAAAAATAGTATAGGCGACAAATCTGTTTTATTCATTTATTGTATTCATATGGGTTAGTTTATTTATAAATATACTAAACTAGTCAAACTATATATTGCTATTATGTTGACAAAATATATCTTTTTCATTTCACAATACTTTTTAATTATTATTCTTATATTTTAATAAAATCATTCTTCAATTACTTTATAGATATTTTATACAAACGATAAAAATTTAGTTATTTAATTATTGTTAGTGTACTAAATTCTAAAGTGACAGATAGTATAAAGAATATTATTAACGCAGTTCTAATATTAGAAACAAAAGATCGATGCTTCATTGTCTGTGCTAAGTTTCAATTGTGACACAGCTGTTAATATAAAGACGATGTTTCATGAGAAGTTGTGATTGAAGATAAAGAATTACAAAATGAAGAACCTAATTATGATTCAGCTATGCAAAAGAAACTGCTATGGATGATGCTTCCATGCATGTCCTGACGCTGCTACTGGTGAAGGCTAGTAATATAGTCCAATAAAATCAGTTGTTGCTCAACAACAATATAATCACAGGGGGAAACAAAGGGTGTTGCAAATGATGAGACTCAAACACTGCTGAATTGAATAATAATAATAATACTGCTGGGAAGGAAGTAGAGAGAAAAATTAAGAACTGCACTCCAGAGAATTGCTTGGATACTGTTGGGGGAATTTTATTTTGATTGCAATTTCCAATGCTTTTTATCGTTTTCATTTAATATTTCTGTGACACAAGTTTACTATAATCCCCTTCTTTTCTATCCAAGTCCATATTTATTTTTTAATTTGTTTCATAAAAAAATATATAGATTAATATAATAGCATATATTCTAAGTTTCTAAACATTTACTGAGTTGAGTGGTGATCATGAGTGTACTATACCTGCTACACCACACTCCATCCACACTCTCCCTCCTATAAATTCTTGGCACAACATCCAAACCAAACCACCCACCAATTCCACTCTCATTAGCAACATGAGCAACCTTTTTCTCTTCATCCTCATCCTCTCCTCATCCCTCACTGTATGTAATCCTACTTCCTCTCTCATTTCATCTTTATTTACATAACTTAGCTTAATATCTTTTCTGCATTATCATTATGTTAATGTTACTCATATTATTATTCAAATGCATTACTTGCAGGTTGTGTTCTCCGGCGGCGGAGACAAAAATCCATTCACACCAAAGGCTTACGCGCTCCGCTACTGGGACAAAGCTATCCAAAACACGCTTCCAAAGCCATCCTTCCTCGTCTCAAAGGCCTCACCACTAACCGCCATCCAAGCCGCTAAATACGCGAAGCTCGCTGCCACCAACTCTCTCACCGAGCGCCTCCCGGAGTTCTGCTCCGCCGCGCACCTTCTCTGCTTCCCTGACATCGCGCCTAACCTCTCCAAGCGAGACAAGAGCCAAAGCTTCACCGGCTACGATGACGGCCAGAACTTCACCAGCTACGGCATCGGCGGTGCCGGAAGCCAAAACGATTTCAAGAACTACTCCAACGGCTTTTTCAACCCCGGCGTGAACGAGTTCCGCTCCTACAGCCGCAGCTCCGGTGGCGGCAGCGAGACCTTCACTGGCTACGGAGAAGGCAACAACGTCGTCGAAGAAAGATTCAACACCTACGGCAAACTCTCCGGAGGCGGCACCGGAAAATTCACAGAGTACGCAACCGACTCAAACGTTCCAAACCTCCGGTTCTCGTCGTACGGCGAGGAAACCGGCGGCAGACAAGAATCATTCTCAAAGTACAGCGACGACGGGAACGCCGGAGATCAAACGTTCTCGAACTACGGGAAAAGCTCAGCCGGAGCGGTGAGCGAGTTCGACAGCTACGGTAACAACTCGAACGTAGCGTCGTCTACGTTCAGTAGCTACGGCGGCGAAGGTGCAGGGGAGAACGAGACGTTCACTAACTATGGCATTAACGAGAACGTACCTGAGGAGAATTTCAAGAACTATGGATCTGGAACCACCGGAGGAACGCAAACATTCGCCAACTATAGAGATCAAGCTAACGTCGGTGATACCTCCTTCACTTCTTATGATAAGGAATCGAACAATGGATCCGCCACTTTCAGCAACTACGGCCAATCCTTCAATGAAGGCACTGATACCTTCAAAGGCTACGCTCAGAATTCTACTGGAACGGTAATTACTTCTCTATATTATTCTTTTCTGCTGTTTTTTCAGAGCGTATATATTTTTCTTTCCAAATAGAAATAGTTGTAGTTCATGGATGAAAACCGTTAACACAATTTACTGCAACATATTAAATCATTTGTTTTAACTATTCGTTTCATACAAAAAACAATTGCATTATTATTTCTACTCTCTTCATTTTATTTTATTTATCTATTTTTACTCTACCCACTAATTAAGATGATTATTAAAATTTTTAAAAGTAGAATATAATTATTATCAATAGTATTAAACATTTTTCTCTCTATTATAATATATAACTATTATTAGTAATGAGCTATTGGTATTATAAAAGGATGTAATAAAAAAAATTTAATTAAATAAATTTTAGGAACGTAAAATGACAATAATTTGAAAAAAATTCAATGAAAACGGACAAATAATACGAAATAGAGGAATTATTATTTTTAAGTTTGTTACTTCTAACACGTAAAAGTTTTACATTTCCTATGAAAGGCTGGGTTCAAAGAATACGGTGTGAATACAACGTTCAAGGAGTACAGAAAAGACGGTGCTTCATTCTCCAGCTACACCAAGGCCACCTCCTCTTCTGCCCACGCTAGTGCAAGTTTGCCCAAAAAATGGGTGGAGCCAGGCAAGTTCTTCCGCGAGAGCATGCTAAAGGAAGGCACTATTATGCCCATGCCGGACATCAAGGACAAGATGCCTAAGAGGTCATTTTTACCTCGCTCCATTTTGACTAAATTACCATTTTCTACCTCCGAGCTAAAGCGCATCTTCAAGGCCTCTGATGAATCCTCTATGGACAAGATGATCAAAGACTCCATGGGAGAGTGTACAAGAGCACCCAGCGCAGGGGAGACAAAACGGTGTGTTGGATCTGTTGAGGATATGATCGATTTTGCTACTTCCGTTTTGGGACGTGACATTACCGTTAGGAGCACTGAAAATGTTAATGGGTCAAAAAAGAATGTGATGGTGAGTAAGGTCAAAGGGATTAACGGTGGAAAAGTAACGGAATCTGTTTCTTGTCATCAGAGCTTGTTTCCTTACTTGTTATATTACTGTCACTCGGTTCCTAAGGTTCGGGTTTACGAAGCGGATCTTTTGGACCCGAATACTAAAGCTAAGATTAATCACGGTGTTGCCATATGTCACTTAGACACTACAGCTTGGAGTTCAACCCATGGTGCTTTCTTGGCCCTTGGATCAGGTCCAGGTAAGATTGAGGTTTGTCACTGGATCTTTGAGAATGATATGACTTGGACCATTGCTAATTGAGGAGCGGATAGTAATTGACTCGATGCAACCTCCATCATTATTATTAGTTAATAACATTTTAATTATCCCTACTCCTCTCAAGTCAAGTCATGGTCGAAAGGACGTGGTGCTTTCTTATTAGTTTTTTTTTTTTTTCCCCAGTCATGTATTCAGGGTTTTGTTGGTTCAAATTCAAAGTATAGTTTATATAGTTGTTAAGAATTAATAATGATGAGATTGCCTTTTAAAGTGTGTATTTTATGGTTTCTCTTCCGATCCCATGGACTATGGTAGTTGTAAGCCAATATGCAACGAATCAATTGTGCATTT
>JASCZI010272848.1:877-22464 GCA_036250425.1 Stylosanthes scabra | reverse complement strand
ATATATATATATATATATATATATATATATATATATATATATATATATATATATATATATATATATATGTGATTCATGTGTGCACAATATAATTGCTAATTGCATATTGGTTAGAAATAATGTATTATGGCAGCCGTGTAACATTACTTGTTTTCTTATTTATCCTGTTGTCTCCTAAATAAAGTAAAAGGATTTTAAGTTAACATACATATATAAAAGTTTCATATATAATTATCGACTAGTCACAAAAAATATATATATAATTATCGACTAATGATGAAGTTCAATCCACGTCATATATTTTGAGAAATGCATAACTAAAGCATATCACAATTTACTGAAATTTCATTTGATAATTTCATGTTTACCTTCTTTTTTTATTTTTGTGGGTTTTGGCATACCATTAAAATAAAATACACAACCAATTACATGTCATCATTTGCAAAAGTTGTTAAATAGGTGGTTGAATCAAATCATTATGCTAGCATGGCAATATATTTTCAAAATATCTAAATAATATCTTATATTGTTACTTTATTTGACTAATTTTGGCCTCAGCAACACTCCTGAGGATTTTTAGGTTGCTTAAGAGTCTAATTTCGAATTCGAATCTTGGGAACGGCATGTATGCAAAAGAAAATGTGGTTACATCAAACCCCCGAAATAGGCACTCAAAAAATCTGGACCTGTAAGGCCCTATGATACCCTCCAAAAGAGAAAGCACTTGAGAATGAAAATTGAAAACAGCAGCAAAACTTTATATGTTGAGTCTCTCTCAGCCTTTTACACTTGTTTAACTTTACATTATACAACCTATATATTCAATATCACATGTGAATAAATCTTAACAGACATACCTTATTTCTCCACAAGTTACAAAGAATATTACAAACATAGCTTTGGGCTTTGAACTTTCAGACCAAATTAGGCTATCTTGAGTAACCATTGGCCAGAACAGGGATCCTCACCTTGTGCCCTCTGCTCCCTTTCATCAAAACCTCTCCGAAACTGTAAGTTCCGGTCACAGACCGAACTGTTAGTGTCACGGTAAACTTACGTGATGCGCCTGGTCTGATGGTCATTGCTGGAGGATTGACTTCAATGGCAACTGCAGGGTCCATTCTAGCTGTATTCACATATGTTTCTTCTTCCTCTGCAACATTTGTGACGGTTCGGGTGACAACTCGAGTTCTTACTAGATGGGAAATTGTAATAGAAGGACTGTTTAGATTTGCTGGGTTGCCCATTGTGGTGTTGCATGGTGTGTTTGTATAATTCTTTATCTCATGAATGTCGATGCCGGGTGTTGTGCACAAGAACCCTAGAAAATCATTGTATCCTGCAAAATTAAGCAGACAATTGAAAACATATTAATCACCCCCAAACTGGCACTGCATAGATGTCCCAGCTCCAATGCTAGTTTCTAGGAATCATTCTATTTTTCTGGTTAACTTCTCAAATCTTTGATTCATAAAAAATCTGTTCAATGAAATTCTTGATTTTACTTATCTTGATTCTGGTATCTATTTTCACATTTCCGAAAGTTATTGTGATAAGACCAAAATATCTAAAATAAATAACAAAGGTTATCTAAGAGGGAAGAAGTAATAAACCTGCATCAAAGATTAGCCCAGGGTCCAAAGCAGCTCTTGGATTAACATGTCCACTCCCATAATCAAAAGGAGTAGCTTTTACTAGTTTCATAGCTTCGGTTTCGGAATATTGCTGGGCTAGAATAGGATTTCCTGCTCTGTCTAGAGTTGTTGTTGTTGTCATCAACGCTGATTTGATGGCGGCAGGGCTCCAATGTGGATGTTTCTGCTTTATGAGAGCAGCAATTCCGGCTATGTGCGGTGCAGCCATGCTAGTTCCCGATATCATGGCAAATCCCTCTCCTGGTTAAACAAAAATCGCTTAAAATAAACCAAATCCTATAGGCATATTGATATCTTTGCTACAATGTTTTGCTTCCACCCTCCTTGATCATGCAGTGGTTCTTTCAATAATACCATAAAGCTACAGAATCCTACCAGAATTTCCCATGATTATATCAGAGACAAGGTTGCATTTTGCTAGCTCAATTTAGATTCAAAGCAAACAATAATGGAAAGTTTACTGGGACATTTGTTTAAAGGTAAATAAGTGACTATTTGTCTGAATTAATTTATCGCCGGAAATGCAGTTAGAAAGGATGATAGAATCCTATGAGTGTGTAAGATGTATAGATGAAATTAAGAATAGGCCAAATAGATAGAGGAAGAACAGGACCAAAAAGGATAAACAAAAACACTATAAAGGGTTTAAATTTAAAAAGTTAAATGGTCTGTCTATAGACACGATTTTTGACAGGAGATAACATCTTTTGATCGATGTAACTAACACTAACTAGAGAAAAAATTGTTTGTTACTGTTATAGTAATCTTGGAACAAAGATAAACCATGAAACTTCAAAATCAATTATTAGAGAATTATAGTGTTTTAAGGTCATGCACATGTTCTTGTTTCTGCCAGTAGGCTGTCCTATGTCAGTTGGTATGAAATGTTGCTGTTATCAATGAATTTCCAGGATTGTTAACATGGAAAAAAATAAGAAGGAATCATGTTTGCCCAACCTATGAAACCTCACCTTCTCAACTCAGATAAGCATAGCCCACATGGTGCGGTTCAAATGTTTATACATAGGATGAAATTTCAAGACATCGGCTACTAACGGACAACAACTTAATCAAATCATCACTTACCAACATAATTCGGTTCATCAGTTCCATTTAGAGACCAAGCACCCCAAATTAATGATCCCGGTGCCAATATATCTGGCTTGAGAAGATCTGCCTCTTGGAAATTAAAGTCCTTTATATTTGGTCCTCTAGCAGAGAATAAAGCCACCTGTGGTGCAGACTTATGAAGAATAGGCATCAAACCATCCCCAATTTTTCCGGTAGCTTTAAAACTCTTTACCCTTCCAGTCCAGTCTCTTGGAGTAGAAATGTTATAATAATCTATTAGTTCCTGAAAATGATGATTTGAAGTACAAAATGATATTATAAATAGCACATATTTTGCCATCATTAAGAAAAATGATAGAAGCATAATTAAAAAAAAAAAAAAAAAAGTAGTAGAAAACTATAATAGCAAAGTGGCTGACTGTGAATAAGTTAAACAGATGGAAAAAGGTAGTAGTCATATATTTGGTCTGGCCAAAATAAATATACAGAAAAGATGAGTCAAATACCTTTGATTTACTGACATCTGCAATAACAATCCCAGGAACACCAACAGGGACTGGATCAAATTTTGCTCCAGGAGAAACAGTTTCAACACACAGAACAAATCCAGCTGCACCAAGAGCCTTCGCTGTTTCTGAAACCTTTTTTATTGAAGCAGAACCAGCTACAAAGTTGAAAGAATAACCACATAGAAGAATATTCCCCTTTATCAAGTTCTTGTTTAGAAGTTCTGGTCTCTGGCAATCCGTGGGATTGTACTTCATAACTGAGGAGTCTAGCACAACATCAGTCGCAGCAACCAATGTGTATGACTGGTTAAAATGTGTAGAAGCTGCCCGAAGCCGTGCCAAAGAATTACAGAATAGTTAGTGATAATAGTTCTCCACAAAGAACTCTATGTAACCAGCAAAGCATTTATAGCCATACCCAAGCAGATAGAGCTACTAGGCCAATTTCACTACTGAGTATGTTATATATTTTCATTAAAGTAATATTCAAATCATCCTAATATTATTTATTTTGAGAAAAAGGGAAATAAGTAGGTTAAGAGAATAGATTGACATTGGCATTTTCTGCTGGCTGCTGGCGCCAGCACCCATCAATGAGGAAAAATCAGTACCAGAACTTTTTAGTAACCTTAAGCTAGTAAAGTGATTTTACATTTTTGCCAACTATTGTACAGAAACATACCAAAGCCTGATCCCCAACCCTTAGTCCCAAGTCCCAACTCCCAAGGAGCTCATTACATACCCTCTAATTATTGATGTTATCCATGGAAGAAAATTATATGTGGAAGTTTTCTCATTCTTTTCTATTTTCATTGTGGCACTCAAAAGATGTTGATATAATCAATCAAAATGAAGTCATAACTGGAAAGAGAGATATTCTACTTGAGCATTGTGTTTCTGTTTACATTCTCCTTCTAGTAGTTACAACCCAATAAACGTAGCAGGAAGTTGGAAAACTTACGTGATAGACCAATTCCAGCCAAGATCTTTCCATCTCCAAGAGTCAGATGATTTTTATATCTACGATCATCAATTGCTGCTGCTACAGATGTTATCCATGGACTATATGAAACTAAAGTCTTAGGAAAAGGGCCACCGTTTCCGGCAGCCTGTGCAACAAAGACACCAGCTTTCACAGCTCCAAGAAGTGTAGCATCAAATGGGTTTAAATAAGTGGTTTTGGTGGTTGCTGGAGGACTGTTGGGTCCTACAGAAAGGCTGAGTATGTCCACCCCATCATGTACTGCCTGTTTACTCTCAAATTTAAATAGTTAGACATGTTGGGCTGAAACACTATCCCTTAAAAAGTAAAGACTGCATAACAGATTTTCATCTAATGTCAAACTTGAAATTAGAGAAACTTCAAAAAACAAAAAGAATCTCCTCATGAGCAATCCAGTG
Organism: Stylosanthes scabra; assembly: GCA_036250425.1. Classification (NCBI taxonomy): domain Eukaryota; kingdom Viridiplantae; phylum Streptophyta; class Magnoliopsida; order Fabales; family Fabaceae; genus Stylosanthes; species Stylosanthes scabra. Next base: position 17,828 of record JASCZI010272848.1, on the reverse strand, counting down.
TAATAGCTAGCAATTTTTGAAAGAGAACTAAAAAATCTTGGGGATATATATTCTGTTGAACAATCAAACATCTGGATTGAGAAAAGTATCATAGTTATATGTGTATACCTGATCAATTGCTGCAACTACATCTGCAATAAAACCTCCAAAAAGTCTATAGAGTGCTTTGTACACAGCAATCCTGAAGACAAACATAACATTGCAACAAAAAGGATTATAATTCGCAGTTTCAATCAAACAATAAACAATGCAACTAGGGGGATTATCATTTCTCACCTGGCACGAGGAGCCATTCCACTTGCTTTCCCAAATTCATGTCCATGCATCCTCACAGGAATTCCATTTCTTCCAGCTGCAATAGAGGCAGTATGACTGCAAAGTGAATATGCAAAGAGGATTAAGGAATTGTTCAACGAACACCTTTTACCAACTAAAAAGATAAGGAAAGGAAAATAGGGTCTATTACCTTCCATGCCCATCCCCGTCCAAAGGAGAAGCAAAATCTACTATAGGGTTAAATGCCCCAGCAGCTATTGCAGCTTGAGCAAAATGCTGTGCTCCTATAATCTTCCCATTACAGAAACTTCTTTTAGTCTCCGGGTCAACCTCACATTTTCCTCTATATTTTGGAAGTGGCCCATATGGTTCAGTATTATAAGTAACAAAGCTGGGATGGTGAGGATATATCCCAGAGTCCACAAATCCAATCACTATGTTTTCTCCGGCCCGATCATAGCCACCTCCCGTCGGCCACACTCCAGTTGGAAGCCCCAAAAATTGTGGGGTATGTGTTGTAAGTCTCTTCACTTTCCAGTCCCTCACAACAGATTTAACACCAGAAGCATGTCTAAGAGTTTCTGCCTACTAATATAAGAGCACACCACAAGGAAATTAGTGTGCAGAAATGAATTTTGAAAAGTAAAAAATGTTATTGTTACCAACTGAAGAATGCTAGAAAGATTATAAAGCCATCACCTGTTCTGGGGAAAGATGCACTGCAAACCCATTTATAAGATGTTTATAACTATAGAGTTTTGTGTATGTCCCCGTGTCAAACAACATTTCCAGTAGCATATCATGTCTTTTCTCAAGGTGCCGTGCATAAGAAGTGACCAATTCACTGCAAGAAGTTCAAAATGGTACAGAAAGCAGAAATGTTAGCAACACAGAGATCAGTATCTAGTTCTTGGTCCAGCAAACATTTAGCATTTATTTATGCACATCACAAGCTTCAGCAAAATAAAATAAAAGAGTTATGGAGTGATTATTGCTTTATTCTACTTACAAAGCAATTGAGTAGCCATAACTAAATTATTGAGAAGTTACCCTATACTAGAAATGTAAATATATCCAATACTTATGCTTGGAAGAACAACTTATATAAGAAACTATTGCAATTTGCAAATAATTCATTATTCTAAAGTCTTAACCGCAAAAACCATTACATTCTTTCTTACCAGAGTGCATAAATTCATTCATTTAGAATTTAGTCCAATTAGAAACTTGAACAAAAACAGTTTTTCCAACCATTTAGATAAGCCTTTTTTATGCAATTGTTGTGCTTAAGAAACATTAAAAAGTGGAGCATATATTCAAATGTAAGTACCTTGTGGTATCGATCTTCTCATCAGATTCCACAGCAGTAGCTTCAAACCCATCAATACCACCAGTGTAACTTATGATAGGCTCACCTTCAACTGTTACTATGAAAACCTCTGCCTTCCCAGGTTCAAGAACATTGGCCAATATAATCACTATAAATATACACCAAAACTCCAACAACCTCATCTTTTTTTTTTTCAAATTATTGGAGTGGCCAATTTCAATAGTTTAAGCTTGAGATCTGTTTCATCATAAATCAAAGCCATAGAGTTAGGCAAAATAATTAAAAGTATAAAACTATAGTTCATTATTAGAAATAGAATGTGTTAGTTTACATATACAAAAAATGAAAATGTTTTGTTAATCTGATATTCCTGACACTGATAGAAGAATAACATAAAATAAACGTTCCTAGAATATTCTTGAAATTAAAATATATAATTTCTGAGATTAGAGAAAAACAGAGAGAGAAGGTTGAACATTCAGAATACCAAATTCAACATCACTTACACAAGCTACGAAGATCATTAGAGTGGTGTATGGTTAGTTAAAGCAAGAATAGAGAGAGAGAAGGTTGAACATTCACAATACCAATGTGACACTGTATGATGATGATGATGGAGGCAAAAGAGGAAGCTACAGCTGTAAAAAGGAGACAAAAAGAATGGCGAAGAATAAAGCGATGAAAAGAAGTAGAAGAAGCAAAGAATCGTCGGCAAGAAGGAGAAGGAGAAGGAGAAGGAGAAGGAGAAGAAGAAGAAGAAGGAAGAGAGAAAAAGCGAAAAAGGAGTGTGTATGGGTGGAATCTATTGTAGTGAGAGTGGTCTCACCTTGGTTGGGTGGATTCACGAGCACGCCATTGGAATGGCGAAGTAGATCGGGTGCAGAGGGGAGCACCTCCACTTCCCGTGATCGGAGATCTAACGGTCACCGTTCAATGCCATGCTCTGTGGAAACTGTGCTCACTGACTCAGTGACAGTGAGTGAGCGAGCGAGTGAAGTGAAGTGAAAAAAATTAAAATAATAAATATGGAGCTCAGGTTCAGAGTCAGGGTCTCACTCAGTCATTTTCACATGTTTTTTATAGGATAATGTCCATAGAAATAGTTTTTTTTTTTTCTTTCAATTAATTCTAATCAAATCAAATTGGATAATATTTATTCATAGTGAATAGTGTTTTTAGTGAAGATAATAAAAAACAAACTTTTAAAAAATATTTGTACAGAACCACTTTTAAAAAATGTTGATCAAAACAATTATTTGTTTTAAATAATTATTTGTTTTAAATATATATTAAAAGTTACTTAAATAATATATATATTTATATTTTTTTTTTGGCGACCATATGTATTTATATATAAATATATAATAACTAATTTTGTTACACGTATATGTATATTAAATAATAAAATAAGAAATTAATTTATGTGTATCATTATATATATTTGTACATACCATTTAGCGACACAGAAAAATATAAACATTAGCATAGAAAAATTTCTATTTCTATATATTTTTCTATGTTGCTAAATAGTGTGTAGTGTATAATGGTACATGTAATATTACCGTAAAATAAAATTATTCTATTTTGATTTGAAATCTTTTAAGAGTGATATTTATTGAGGGTGGAAAATTGGAGTTTTTTGTATAAATAAATTAAAATGTTAAATATACATGTAATATTACATGATTTTCTCCCCAAATAAAAATTGTTACACTTTTTTATAAAAAAAAAAAAAGGTAAAAGATAAATATATCCCTAACTTTTTTAAAAGTGAACAAAAATACCCTCTACTTTGCCGAAATACACACATACCCCTAACATTCGAGAAAAGTGGACAATACTAACCATCTGATGGTCTTACCCATATGTGACCATTAGTGATGTAGTTGTCAACTGTGTCTAGTTAGCTGTAACGGAGTCACACTATACAAACCAGGCCTGTAATTGACATTAAACAGTAAAATGAAAGTCAATTACTTTAGAACAATGAAACCCTAATTTCAAAGGGTTAATGTAAAAGAGGAGTGACGACTTCATTTAGTTGTCTAATGTTCATTACAAATCTAATCTTTATCGCGTGGCTCTGTTACCCGTGGCGGAGGGAAGGGGGGCCTAAGGTGGCCATGGACCCCTAGATTTTTGAAAAATTTTTAGTACTTAATATTAATATAGATAATTATATATGTTGACATATATGTTTTGATGTGTCTTTGTATATATTCTTTGTATATATTGTCTTATAAAATTCTTTTACCCAGTATCATATTATGAGATTGAAAAAGTAGTATATAATATAACTATTTTACACGTATTAACATAGCTATTTTTCTATATATAATTAAAAATATAATGATATTAGATAATAAAAAAATTAATCAACATAATCAATAATAATAAAAAAATTCAGTTTATTTATAATTATTATTTTTTTAAAAAAATTGACTAATTAATTATTGATTACGAAAATTTTATTTTAAACATAATATAAACTAAGACTTAAGGTTAAAACAATAAAAATATTAGTCTAATATTCCTTTTGAGTAATGATAGGTAATCAAAGTCTAAAATTATTATATTTAATTTAACATTTATAATTATATATTTATAACATCTAATATTATATATTTAATTCGGTAACTATTCATAAATGAAAATAAAAGATAAAATAAAAAATAATAGTTAATATGGTTATCAAACTAATAGCTACCCAACTTTTTCTTTTTTTTATACCGCTAATAGACGTATGATTAGTTAATTTTTATTTATGTCTTTGTATTTATTGTTCTTGCACAATTGTTCTATTATTTTTTGTATTAAAAATATTTCTATAATTATTTTTTATAGAATAATAATTGACTTATTTTTCTAGAGAAAAAAAGATTATATGATATACTAAACTCTTTTTTTTTATTTCAAATTTAGTAAGTAATATTCAAAATTTTATTGAGAATATATTGCTTAAATAACCTAATAAATAATACTATATTAAAAATTATTAAATTATTTTAAAATTGACTTCAAATATAATTATTATATTGATGATTTTTATTCTATATACATCTTAAAATAGCAAAATCTTTTAAATATTTTTTTGAACCTTAATTATTTTTTATATATAACTAATATATTTTAATTTTATTTGGCCCTTCCCATCTAAAATTTCTGGTTCCGCCACTGTCTGTTACAGTCAGCTCTGCACTATTGACTAGTAACATCACACACCTTTATAACGATCACATATAGATTAGACCATGGAGGGATAGTATTGTCTACTTTTCTCAAAGGTTAGAGGCATGTATATATTTCAGCAAAATGAATGGTGCTTTTATCCAAATTTAAAAAATTCAGGGGTATATTTATCTTTAAACCTAAAAAAAATATATCTAAATTGTTGTTTTAAACTACTAATTAAAAATTGCATATATTTGATTATTCAAAACCACAAACTTGGTGGAGTAAATTAATATGTAAAAGTAAAAAGTTAATCGGTAAAATTACGATTTATATACATTAAAAACTACAGATATCACTATTTTGTTTTAGATAAAATTAGGTAACATATTTTATTTTAATTTATTTGTTGGAAAAAAAAAAACCTAGCTGTTTGGGGCTAATAAATGATCTTGTCTAGAAGATCAGAAATAGTTACAACGATAAAAATCTCAAGGAAGTTCTATGGTATGGGTTGAAAAAAAATCCATACATATGGATTTTAGGTGGTGATAAATGTGGGGAAACAAAACTGGTTGGCTTAGAATTTTTACTCTGATAGCAGTAATGTTTACACGCAAAACCATAATAATAATAATAATAATAATAATAATAATAATAATAATAATGTTTTATTGATTTCAATGTTGGAGAATTTTAGTTATAATTAATTAATGTATTTATTTTAATTTTTTTAAATAATTGAGGTGTTTTTGTTATTAACAAAATTGAAAGTTATTTTTTTTTATATTTAAAATTTTAAAAATAATTTTAGTGATTTATTCTGAAAAAGAAACAAGAAAATTTAATGTAAATATATATAATATTAAATGGAAGATGAATGAAAAAAAAAACCTTAAAAAATTACTTAAATAAGAATAAGAAAATAGATAGTAAATGTGACTAGAAAATAGAAAAAAATGATATATATACGTATATTAAAATTAATCATTAAAATTAGATTTATATCTTAATATATATTATATATTAATTACTAATTTTAATATATTAGAAATATATTTAAAAAAATATAACAAATCATCCTTTTGATAGGAACCGAATCAAATATAACATGAACCAAAAACTTGACATGTATTATTAATAAAAAAAAATAAGAAATATTAACTTATTCTTTATCAGGTATTTTTTTTCAAAAAGGATAAAAACAAAACATTATTTATTATTATTGTTAGTATTATTATGGTTTTATGGTTTTGCGTGAAAACAATATTACTGCGCTATCAGACTGGTAATTTCTGAAGCAATCATTTTTGTTTCCCCCACACGCGTCACCAGCTAACATCATCCACCTCAAATCTATATGTATGGATTTTTTTTCAAACATACCATAGAATTTCCCAAATCTCAATAGCAACAATTACACAGCTCATTTCCCGCGCAAACTATCAGGTGGTCCAGCTGAAAGACCACATTGCCCTCGTCAGAGTGAATTAAGAAAAGAGCCGGGTACACTTTTTATAAGATAAGGCCGCTGGGAGTTTGAGGGTGGGACTGAGACTGAGATTGAATTAAATTTGTTATTGTGTTTGGTTTAAAATTTATTAGGAAATAAAAATTGAAAGATAAAGATTAAATTAAGTTGATGGAGAAAAACAAATGTTAATATTGAAAACTTTAATGTTAAGTAAGGATATTTAAATAAAAAAAATATTAAAATTTCAGTTTCAGTTCCTAATCTTCAGTATCCAGAGGTACTGAAATACTGAAATTTTGAAGACTGAAATTGAAATTATAATTCTATCTACCAAGCACAATACTGAGTCTCCGTCTTTCAGTCTCAATTTAAATACTCAAAAATCAAACGCTACCTGTAAAGGAAGAGTTTAAGATATTTTCAAAAATGAAGTGTTTTTATATTTTAGATCATTAATTTTAATTATAAAATATATATAATTAAGATCAACGACTAAAAATATAAGAATATCTAAATTCTCGATTATACATTCATCGATTTCCTTCCATAATATAGATAGCAACCCCCATCTTGGGATTTCTTTGATGTGATTCCCTTGTAAGCTTCTATATAAAACTTCTCGTGCTAATTGTAAGAGCACTACAAAAAGGGCAACACTCCAAGATGGGAAATTCAAATTTTATTTATTATTTTATTGTTTCTTTCCGGTGAAAGATGGGAAATTCTTTAAAATAACGATGAAGAAACCCCAACATAAAAGGGTTAAATTAAATACTTCATTTTTTTCCAATGAAAATCTTTGCTTAAATATATCTTTTTTAGTTACATGTAAAATCATATTGTCACTTTCGTCACCAAAAAAAAAATATTGTCACTTCAATATTTAGAATTTAGAGTTTATATTGGTTTATTCAAATTAAAATACAGAACCACATTTTTAGTAATAGAACTACATATATGATCAGTTTTGGTACAAAATTAAAACTCTTGAAATTATTGGCAAGAGCCATGCATTCATTATTACCTGTTTGGCATGAACCTAAAACCATTATATGAAGCTCAATAATTGCTGCTGCTGATGTATTGAATGAGTCAGAGTTTCACAGACTCACGGGCTGAAATCTCCTCACTTGAAAATGCAGAAAAAGTAATAACCATAATCTGTGTTTGATTTTGTTCTCTTCTTATTCTTCTTTCTTTGGTCCACTAGTTTCTACTTTCTGTTCTATTATAAATTAATTACTTACTTAGCATAATTTAATTTTCCGACCTTTCAGAATATTACTAATAATGGGATTGGTAGCCAACATCATAAATAGTTAAATGCAAAAAAAAAAAAGAAGAATAAAAATCAAACTCTACAAACGTGTCTGGTGGCAATACATGTGTAGTTTTTTAAGTATTAATATAAATTATTAAATTAAAATATTAAAACAATTATAAATTATATAGAAAAGTTTTTAAGTATACCTATAATCTTTAACAGTTGATTTTAATTTATATATATTTTTTATTTTCATTTAATTAAAATTAACGATTATAGATTATAAATATATCAGTACACCGGTATATTTAAAACTTCTCCTATATGATATATAGTATTTATTTAATCACATTTTATTAATCATATGTCAAAATTTTTAATAATTAAGACAAATAGACGTCAAATTATAATAATACTTTTAATATATATGATTCATATTGTAAAACACTTCTTACTAAACAAAGAGCATGTAATGGTCTCAGATAAGATACTGGTTCTGGTTCTTTTTTCAGTACAGGAACTGCATAGAATTTTCTTCATGTCTCAGTCTTTAATTTTTAATTCAGTTAATCTGAATTGACATTCGTCAGCTCAAGAATCAATTAAGGTAAACTGTGATGCTAGCAAGATGGGCAATGAAGACTTGATTGGTATTGGTTTTGTTTGTGTTATTAGGGATTCTAATGGAGATTGGCAATATAGTTGTGCTGGTATAATTCATCACCACAGTGTACTTCAGGGTGAGCTCTTCGCCATTTTGAGAGGATTGATGCTAGCTAATGAGCTTGATTACAAAGATGTTTTCTGTGAAACAGATTGTCATGAGGCATTCATTCTTATAATGACTCTATCATGACTTTATTAAATGACACATGCTGCTTGATTAGAAGAATTAAGGACATTTTACATCGCAAATGGAGAGTTGAGATAGTGTTAATTCAGCGCACTGCAAACAGAGTAGCGGACGCTTTGGCAAAATTTGCTATTTGCAATGGAATCCATCATGTTGATTAACTTCAACCTTGGGATGATCTCAGAGTTTTTCTTCAACAAGACATAAATCAGTATTGTTTTGTTTAGCTAGCTGCCTTGTAGCACCCAGAAAAAGAAAAAAAACAAAGAGCATGTATGTTTTATTAATTAAATAAATTGAACTCTTTATTTATTATATTTTGTATTAACAATTTATTATAGTTAAAAACTTAAAACGATCATGTGCTAATTAGATTAATCATTTTTTATTTTGTAAGATTATAAAAAAATTTAAAACCTACTAATTTATTTGTTACTTCTAATAACATGTCATTTTCTAAAAGTGTTGTATTCTCAACTTATTGCCTTAATTCAGCAAATTTAATTTAAATTTAGGAGATCTTCACATAAATAGTACTTATTAATATAATTTATAAGTTTCTTTTATGATCAATATTTGAAACTCTCTACACAATATCCATGTAGGAGAGAAAGAACAAAATATAAAAAAAAATTCAACACAAAATAAAGCTTAAATAAATCAGAACAAACAAATAAACACATAAATTAGAACACATTACTAATAAAAAAATCTCCTTAAGTATTATCACTACTCTATTATAAGGATTTATACGAAATTCTGCGACAACAACCTGCACTGAGGTCAAAATTTCTGAACTTTCTTCCGTGTCAACTGAAAATATTCAATGTATACTACCATACTCCAAAAAATACACCATCTCAAAAAAAATCATCAACTGTTTCACTGGTTTCATTTCTTTCACCCACTTGCAAAATTCATCGAACTTTCATGTTTTTTCATACAACAATGAAATGAAAATGAAAGTATTTGGCAAAGCCTCCTCATTTTCAATAATGGATAATCGCATCAAGACAATGACTTTATGATGGGTAAGAAAAATACATGTTATAAGAATACATGATTATGATTTGTGAATAACCGGAAAACAATGTGTCAAGAAAATTAACATGTCTTAGTGAATCACTATCAAATTAAATGGTCCCAGTCCTAAAAGATATAAAGAGACACATAAGAATGGGAAAAGTGTGCTCCGGTTATTGGACAAACAGAAGTTTGTTGTTTTTGTTTTGCCTACTTTTCATTCATTTTTTTCTCATTAGTGTCTTAGGCACATGTATAGAAGACCCACATGGCTTGTTCATAAGCTAAATGCTCCTTCTATGACTTGGAATTCCAATTTTATATTGTATATATAATATTTTCGGTAATACTAGATGTATCATTGTACATATCTGATATATACTATTTAACAACACAGAAAAATGTAAGCATTAGCATAGCAAAAGGTAAATTTCTGTGCTAATACTTACATTATTTTGTGTTGCTAAATAGTGTGTACAAATGTGTACGATACACATAGATTTATTATAATATTTTTATTAGCAACAGATATTTAAATAGAATTCAAATTAATTTACAAATTCTTTTTTTTAAAAAAAAAAACTCCCCCACGCTTCCTTTTTAGGTGGACGATTAGACTCATTTTCTTATATCCTTCCAACTAGATAAGGGGCGTCCTAGACTACTCCACTCATCTTTCACCACCCTATGCATGGCTGCCTTCAAATTCATTCAGATCAGGTCTGACAAAATCTTCCAGAGAAGTATTTGTGTTTATTTATGTTAAAATAAAAAGATTATGTAGTTGTATGCTTATATTTGTTCTTCTATCTTTACAAGTTTTTCATGTGTAGAGAGATTGCATTTATAATTGGTATTGATTGATGCATATATTGAAGTAGTACATCAGGCATAATTTTTATCTTTTAATTTATATTTTAGAAAAACAACATTTCAAATAACTAATATAAAAGACCCATAGCTATACTAAAAAAAATCCAAAAAACACTTGACTATTTTATTTTTAATGAGTTGGTGAAATTGCCTACCATATCATAGTTTCAGTTTCCTACCATGATTGTTATAATTTGTCGTAAAAAAAAATTGAATAAATGTCTTGATTTTTAGTGCTTGTTTGGATTTTTTTTTTTTAAAAAAAATATTTTTTTGGTTAAAAAAAGATACTTTTTATTAAATTTATATCATTTGGATACATTTCTGAAAAAAATACTTTTATTTAAAAAAATAAATTATATGTTTTTTTTAAAAAGCTAACAATGTGTTGCTTTTTAAGCAAAATAAAAAGTAGTTTCTATTAATAAAAGATTTTTTTAAATAAGACATAAATAAAAAAGACTTTTTCAAAAGTCAATCCAAACTGACCCTTAATTTAGATAACGCTACCTCTGCTGATCCGAAAACTTCAATCTGCCACCCTTAATCATCTTTTATGAATTTAAGATTTAGAGTTAATAAATTAATTTCAAAGTCATATTTATTCTAATTTTTAAATAATTGAAGGATTGAATTGAAATTTTTAGATAAAGAGTGAATCCGAAATAAGTCTTTACTCTTTAAAAAAAATATGTCACGGGAGAATTTACTGTGATATCAGATCCAAAATGGTTATTTTACTATAAATCCTCAGGATCGGACAAACAATCAAACACCATTATTCAACCGAAAGTACTAAATCAAACAATGCAAACCGAAAGCCATATCTTATTCTGTGCAAACAAATTTAGTAGATGATCATCACTTTCTAAATAGTCTTGAGGCGTCACTGTTATTGATTGATGCAATTTTTTTTTTCTTGAGCCTATTTTTCAACACTCTGTAGTTTATATTATTGGAAGTGATTTAGGTGTAACCGATAATTCGATGTTTCTGTATTTCTAGCCGTTAATTTTATTTATTTATATATATATTATAATTAAAATTAATTAAAATTAACTACTAAAAAATACAGAAATATCAAATTTTCAATTTCCCCGATCCATTCCCTATTTAATATTTATTATGTGTGATAGGACGCCCCATCTTTGATGAAATCTTGAAAATGATGTGCACTACTCATTCACCTTTTTCATAAACAAATGGGGACAATAATGGTGGTTGTCAATGTGGAAAAAAAAAAAACCCATTAACACACTTTTGGTGCCAGTTAAGAGGCACATAATCACACTTTTGTCCTATTTTGAAGATCTTTATGGAATTTTATGAGACCTTTTTGGGTGCACTATTGTCTATAGAATGAGCCATTGAACTTGTTTTTTTTTTTCTTTTTGATAAAAAGAACTTGCTTAATTATTATTCTTACCTAGAATTGCAATTCCTACTGTTTTGAATATTTAACTATATTCTTACCAAGTTTATTTTTAATGAATTTAAAACTAGTATTTCCATAATTTTCTTTGTAAAAAGCAAAAGTATAGGACCCCAATCTCAAAAGAAATGTATAGGAACAACTATTAAACTCTGAGATCAATAGTTTAAACTAGTACTTCATCATTTATGTCAACCAATTTTCCATGAATGTCATTCAGTTAGGAACTATTCATCAAACAGTTCAATCTAATCACACCTACTGCTAACAAATTGAGTGAAAAAAAAAATTAATTAGATTAGTTATAATAATTTGGTCTATGCTTAGAGTTGGGACAACTGATCCAGGCATTTGTGTGGTAGGCTCTAACTTTCATTATTCAAGTTGGTAGAATCACGTTAAAGTAAGAGAATAGGAGTTCAGAGAACAAAAAAAAATAAAATAAATAAATAAAATCTGCTTTGTTAGTTTCCATCGTATGGTGTCATTCTTTTAGTCTTTACTTCTAAGAGTGTTGGATACCAAAACATTTCCATCATATGCTTAGATTTAATTTTATATATATGAATAATTGCTTCAATCAAGTAAATAGGTAGGGATATTGATTGTAAGAAACAAATAGACAACCTTAAAAAAACATAATGCAGCAACCAAAAAAAAAAAAAGGACGTGTAGGCAGATCTACTCATCAAGTTTCCATTGAAATAGAATTCACACAAGTAAAGCGCTTGGCCTTCATTGGTTATTAGGGGCAGATCTACTCATCAAGTTTCCCTTAAAATAGAATTCACACAAGCAAAGCGCTTGGCCTTCATCGGTTATTAGGGGCATCTCGAAATCGTCCCGATTGAAATATGGCTTTCAAATTAAGTTCCAAATCAGTGGATTAGTGGAAGCTGCAAAACTAAGTTCCAAATCAGTGGATTAGTGGAAGCTGCAAAACGGAGTGGCTTTCAAATTAAGTTCCAAATCAGTAGATTAGTGGAAGCTGCAAAACGGAGTGGTGATGCCATATGCAAAAAGGAAGAGACTCATAGATTGGCAGAGGCAAATCAAGCTTTTGCACATTTTTGTTAATTTGGCAAGACAACGTCGGTGAGCGGAATTTGAGGTTTGTAGGCTAGACTTAGCGTGGCTCACTTCGCCCGTAACCGAACATATTTCAAACTAAATTGCAACAACACAATCGCACCATTAGTTCTTGTGTGGGGATTAATTACTAATTATGAAACGGGTTACAGCATCAGTCAATCTATAATGATGAGATTATAGTTCTTGATTGAGAATTGAGATATAGTTACTTGAAGCTCCCAACTTCATATGAATCCATAACAGGAAGGTAAAAACAGAGATCCCAAAATGATCTAGTTAACCCAGATTGCATGCCTTCATGGAAAAGTATTCGCTACATCTATGTGTGTTGCTAATTTCAAAATCACATCTTTTACAATCAAAACAGCAAACATAGTTCAAATGTACGAAAAATAATATAATGTTTAAGTAACCTTTGGGGATGTATGGCAGCTTTTTGGCTTCTGCAGCAGTGAGAATGGCAGACCAACTGGACTTGGAAAGTGATCCATCCTCCATCTACCGTTTTCGCTTCCTCCTTTCTTCGGGGAATTTAAGAGGGACGGGAAGTGTGGCATGGTTGACATTATTCTTACGTCTAACTTTGCAACCCAAATGCTCATAGTGTTGTTTCACCACCAGTTGGCTCATCTTCAGATCCTTTGATATATCACAATAGTCAGTCTCGAATTCATCGGAGAAAAGAGTCAGCACGAGGACATAACATACAAGAAGACTAATCTTCTCCGAAGCCAGCCATTTTGATTTTGGATCAGAATCAGAAGTATTGCCAAACATTGCTGAAAATCTATTACGGAGAATGTAAGGGATCTTATGCTTTGGAGTAAACTTATCCCTGGCAGAATGCTCTTCTTTGAACCTTAGAAGATGATTGATGAATGACAGTATGCAACATTGTTTCTTCTTTTCAAAATCATCCTGTAAAACATATACATTAGATACATGATATGATTTTCTCATTTGGGATAAAATAAGCCTAAAGTTCATGGCCAGTATCAAAAGCTGAAATTATGTTTTTTAAGTAAAGAAGTAGTTTTATTTGTACTGATACCTTAATATTCTTTAATTTCTCAATCCTGTTGGAAACAAAAGTTGGGTAAGAACTGAAGTCAGCTTCTTCTCCCTTTAGCAAATTATAATAAATGTCTTCAAGGTAATCCCACTCTCCTTTAAGGATGATTTGATCCAATACATATGCCTCCTGCGGCGTCGTTGCAGAAAGATTACACGGTGGTATGTTGCGGGAAACTTGAGATTCAGTATTTTCAAGAACCAATTCGTTCACAACAACATTTTCCATATCCAGCATCTTTTGTGATTCAGGATCATCATCTTGATTCACAGCTAACCACTTTTTATCCTGCAAAATGATTTCCAATATAAGTGTGTATAACGATGCCAATATAAATCAGCTAAACAGAGTTCAACAACAAACGCTGGGAGACTCGACCACTTAAATCCATTCACTTATTTTTTTCACATGTGGCTTGTAACCATGCAACTATTGCGAGCAAAAGACAAGACAAAAAGCAACGTTATTGACATTAGTGAACTCAACAGTGGCACTTCAGAATTTATGTAGCATGTATCATACTCTCACAATCGCAATGCATACCAGTCAAGAAAGTTTCACCTTGCTGAAATGCTGAGATGTTCGATAATATGCAAAAGTTCATTCACAATAGCAAGTATCTCTAAGAGGATGTTCTACATTAATATGACAACAGTATTTTCTCATTCAAACAATCAAGACCAGAAAGTGTAAAAGCCTTATCCTATCCAACACAAGGTGTACTCAGTTGTGCTTTATCAGGCAAGCTACAATTTTCAAATAAACACCTGAATTAACCAGCATAATAGAGAACAGTCGAACGTGAAGTGCACACTTTTGAATGAATTTCAAACAATTTTTTACCCTCTATGAGAAAGCAAAAGAATTCTTGCAACCCCAATATCAAACCATCAGTATATCAATGTTGCAAAAACTATTCTCTCTATCACTTATCTAAAAAATCACACTAATATCATGAATTCATTATTTTATATGCAGTTAAGGACAACATTGTTGTTTATCACAGAACAACGAAAGGGTTTCTTAAACAATGAGCCAGCATATACCCTTTTTATTTCCTTCTTTGTTCCAAACAAATTAGTAATCTCCCTCTGCTTCACAATTCTGTCCAAGGGAGTTAGCTCTTCCACTGTTGAGGTTGCAGGCTCCTTGTCAACAGCATCCAAGGATTTAACTTTAGGTTCCAACCTAAATATCTACATAACAACACACCACAATTAGCCACCAATAAATATAAAACAAAGCCGAATACTCAACTACCACCACTTAAATGTCTGCAATGCAACCCATTAATCAAATGTTGTTCACAAAATTAGAGTATCAAAAACCAACTAATGATAGAACTTTACAAACTAGGTTAACAAAACAAAATTCCAAATGCTAGTATTCTTACTGAAACAACTAAACATTTGTGAATTCACCTCGAATTCATCATTTCCCAAACAACACAACCAAGTTTAATGGGATTAGCTATTTAACTTGTAAAGGTTACTATTAGCAAAAACTTCTAAATAATTTTTTTTTCTATAACAAATGCATTGAACACTTGAACATTTTAGTTTTTTTATAAAGACTTTTAAACCCTAAACCCTAACATTAACAGTGAGGTACAACCCTAACCCTTATTAGTTAATCCCTAAAATCAATAAAGAGATTTAAATTTTCATAATTCTAAAATGAAAGAACAGAATCCAAGCTTTTACCTTGTTGGCAGCAATGGGAACAACCTTGAGCGTGCCCTTTTCCTTATCAAAGAAACCAATGGCATACATGGAAGAGTGCCCCGCCGCAGCCTCACCGGCATAGCTAGTGCCGACGTATTCGACGGAGGAGGCAGGGGAACCAACCACAAGCTGCATCCTCTTATTCATCCTCCTGTTCCTGTAAACATGAAACCCCGTCGCGGCGGCGCCACCGCTAGTTGGATCGAATCCAGAAGGGAAATACCCAACGACTGGTCCTATCTTGTCATTTTCTTCACGCACAACTTCAATCTTCGCCTTAACGAGCTCACCTTTGTTCTTCTTCTTCTTCTTCTTGTGCTTCTTCTCTTTCGTCTTCTCAGGTGTTAGGGTTTCCGTGTGTTCCTCGTCGGAGTCCATATTCACTGTGTTGTGGCTACTAAGACTGGCTCAGACGGTGGCCGGAGGCGCTTCTCCTTCGTGCGGCGGCAGGGGGCGGTTGATTTGAGTGACGAAAGAACGAGTGCGAGCGACAAGGAATAAATTAAGACAGAACTCAGAAGTAGAATTAGGCGTTTTTTTTTTTTCTTCAGAAAATTAGGGATTTTTTTTTTGTCAAGAACCCTAATGCTAGAATTACGCTTTTTCTGGGTTTATTTTGGGTTAGTATATTTTTGGACATAGGCCCAATAACAAAAAATGTATAGACAGTGTTGCGGTGTTGCCTTGCTTTGATTTTGGGCTTGGTTTCTATGACGCTCCAAAACCAAAAGAAACAACATCATCAATGCTGGACAAAGCCCAAATAAACAAAGATTTGATTAAATGCCCACTAAAAAAAACTTAAGATTTGATTAATACCAAAAAAAAAGATTTGATAAAATATAAATAGTTTAATTTGGAGTGATTTATACAAAAAAAATTAACTAAATTTATATATTTAGATTTTTTTAATTAGTATATCTAAAAATTATTTTTTTTCAGGGGTGTAATAATATAAAATTATATACTTATTGTGATAAAGGGAAATTAAATTAAATTCAAATATAAAAATTAATTTTCATATATGATCAATAGTATAAAATCAGAAAAAAAAAATAAACAGTGTAAAATATTTTGCATAAAAATTCAAGTGTACTAAATTATTATTTTTTTTACAAACAAACTTCATTTTTATTTTCTAGAGATAATCAAATTTGAAAAAAAAATGTTTAAGGGATACTGAACTTCATTTATCCGTATCAATTTACATTGATCTAAATTAGTAATTTAATAAGCCAAATAAACGGATTTTTTTTAAATAAATAAAAAAAACTCTAAATTTACACAAATGGGCGCGGATACACGAATTTACGAATATAAGCACGTTTTACTTATCTCGGGGCCAGTGACCCCGAAATGAAATTTAC
>JASCZI010272846.1:3601-22509 GCA_036250425.1 Stylosanthes scabra | reverse complement strand
GTTAATCTTAAAAACCAAAATACATTCTAATTTTTTGTTTGATAAGTTATCATAATTATTATAGAATGTAATTTATTCTAAAATACATTCTAATTATTAGTTTAATTACGTTTAATATATATATTAAACGTAATTAAAAGGGAATTAATATTAAAATTTAAATTAAATTATAATTTGCAAAAACTATCTCCGACAATTATTACACAAATAGTAAAAGTCATGTATCTATAAGACGACATTACTAAAAACAATATAAATTATAAGATTTAAATTAAGAAAAGTAGAAATAACTAATAATGTGGATAAAAGGAGAACATATTATGTAGACATATTTAACATACTATTATATATTAAGAAGAAATTAAAAAAATTGAAAACAAACACACTAAAAAAATTAAAAAAAATCAATGATAAACAATAATTTAAAAAATTTCACTTAAATCCAAAATAAATATATGATTAAATATAATAAATTTATAAAGAGTAAGAGTAAAATGAAAAATAACTTCAAAAGAGTAATTAAAAGAAGTATAAAAATGTTGAAAGCATTATAACACTGGAAAAAGAGAAAAGAAAACGAAACACGCTAATGGCAACATTATAAAAAAAATTACAAAAAAAATTGATCTAAAAACAATTTTCACAATATAAAACAATAATATTTTAAAGCTATTTGGCATAGAATTAAGGAATAGATAACAAATCAAAATAATTAATTATAATTAATAATTGATATAAATTATAATAAATTATATGCTATTTGAATATCTAATCAAATTAATTAATTGATATCATTTAGTTATTAATTTGATTGATCAAATGAAATAAATTCGAAAATACTTTAAGAACATCCAAGCTATATAACTCCATCATTAAACGCAAAAATCTTGGGATTATATATTGATTAATCTTATCACGTGTCAATACAATAATTTGTTATAATCATATGAAAAAATTATGATATTAATTATTTTCAAAAAATCATTTAATAAATATAAATTTTATACCGCTGATATAATTAAACACACAATATAATTAAGCACGTAATTTTAGGTGCATATTTCTCACCTAATTCTATAATATGGATATTGCAAATTTGATACTAAGAAAATCACCCAAAAAAATTTTGATACTAAGAAACAAATAAAAATTTAATATTTTCAAATCACAAAAATATAATGATTATGAAAATATTCTTTGTGAATATAGAATTAGACATTACCTGAAATGTAATCTATTTTGATTTGATGCAAACAAAATTCTTATTACCAAAATGGAATAAATTAAAATTCAACAACATAGCTATTACATACATTTACTGACGAAGATTTTTCATCGGAAAAAAGATTGAGGGAAAAACTTCGTTCAAAATTGATCAATGTTCAAGAAAATGACAGCAACAATTTAACTCATTAAACTATAAGCCCATCCCAAATGTTAAAATTTAGAATAATACTTCTCTACACATTCCTAATCTCATAATGAAATATGAGACACCAATAAATATTAAAATAAGAAATTTTTAACAAAAAAGAATCCATCATTATTTTCTGTAAAGACACTGCAAAAAATTTCAAAAGTTAGTAAACAAAATAATAACATTCTTAAGAACTATTAATCAAAATTTAGTAAAATAAAGAGAAAAAAGTAATAAAGAAATTATGAAAATTGTAAGATACCATGAAATAAATGGAAGAAAAAGAAGTACATTTGCATTTCATATATATAGAAGAAAATAAAAGAATAAACTAAATCAAATCGAACAATTTTCATTCAAAATACGTTAGAAACAAAAAACTTAAGAAATTTCGAATGTCGTACCTGGGAGAGGAGTATCAAGCATGTCTAGATATATATAGAAGATGATAAGAAACAATTAAATTAAATTATTTCATATATTTTCTTGTCTTATTTATCATATGAATGGCTTACCTAAAATAATATTCTGAAGAGAGAGGTACACATACTGGCAATAGAATAAAATTAGAATATATAAAATTTGACAAAAATAGAGATAAAAAGATACAAAAAATAGTAAAGAAATTACAAAAGTTATATGCAAACAGGATAGAAGAAAATGAGTAAAAAGTTCATTTGAATTCATATATATATAGATGATAATAACATAATAAATTAAATAAAATCAATTATTTATGAAATAATTTGATATTTTCTCTAATTGATCTGATTGTAATAATCAACGACTAATTAGTATCAAAATTTTGTCATAATTAATTTGTTTTGCAATAAATATTGATTCGCACTTAATTAATATGAATACTTACTAAAAATAATTAACAGAATTGAAACGCAAACTGTCCTGGCACCAGAATGCGCCCGTCAACATTCTTGGCGCCAGAAACAATTGCGTTGTAGTATAATATAATGATGATGAGTCTCATTTATTTAACCCGTCAAAAAGTGGATTTTTTTAAAAAATAAATTAAATAAATACAGTATTTAGAAATTTAAGCCAGCTTTGTGGTATTGTGAACATCTTATCTCATTTATTAATCCCACCAACTGCGCATCATGAAATAATCCACCTTTATTACATGAGCTTCACTCTTTTTTAACCACAACGCCACTAATATAACATCACTAATATAGTAATCTAACTTTTTTATCCATTGGCCTGTTTCTCTTTGTGCCACATATATTCATCACTTCTTAATTTTTAAACACAAATTTACTTTCATTTCCAAAAATTATATTTAAATTTGCTACAAGAATATTCTCATACTCAATGTTTTTTTCCTTAGGGTTTAGGGATTATTTTCTTTGCATGATGTGTATAAATAAATAATGAAATTTTTGACCAATGAGCCCCTTCTTATTCTTCTTTCTAACTTATTAGTTTTGTATTCTTTTTTATTTTTTAATCTATGACAAAGTATAACCTTTTCTGAATGACTACCTTTTAGACATTGCATTGAATACATAAAATGAAAGTAGTATTACTAGTTAGGGGTTGGGATTGAAGGTTGATGTAGCATAACTTTTTTTTAAAAAAAAAAGTAAAGTGTGATTTTATTTATAAAAAGCCTTCCAAAGAGATTATAGTTTCTCTCTCCATATAAATTTCTTGAGAAATGAAATAAGAGATCCAAGTTCACTTGAGAGAGATAGAGAAGAAAGAACAAAGAAGAAGAAAGAAAAAAAAATAATAAAGTGAAAGCTGAATTATGAGTTTGCTTATATACTTATTTGTAATGTAATAGAATAATATTATTAATTTATTATTGTTTTACATGGATGAAGGTTAAGGAAGGTTAAGGATAACACAACACACATTGAGATTGTCCTCTTGGTACCAGCAGCTAACACAAGCTACTCAGTACATAATATGCTGGAGCCAAATTCGTAATAGCCATGGATCAAGTAAAATTAGTTATAACACGGGTCATTCTGCGACGTGTTACTTACAAAACTAAAAACGGGCTTACTAAGTCCGTGTTATGTAACAGGACTAAAAAAAGTAAATACCATAAAACGGGCCTAAATTGGTAAATACCGTATTTATTTAATTTATTTTAAAAAAATCCTGAAAAAATCGATGTCAAAATAATCGGAATTCAAAGGAGAAAAAAATAATTAAACTACCCAAGCGAGGAAAATTTTTCAAAATGTATATTTTTTTTGAACATAGCCTTGGCCCAATAAAGGGCATAACTAGCAATAGAGAACCCGCCCACCTATCTATCTACCCACTCCAAAGTAAACTACATCTCTTCTCCTTAACCAAACATTTTGACGGTAACTTCTCTTCAGTGTAGGGATGATAGCAGCTAGGGCATGGATGAAGTTGGTGCGCTGGGCGAGCACTCCTCGAACAGCAACTTCTTTTCTGGCAGATCATCAGTTCCTACTTTCTCAATGTTGCAGTATATTTATGTTTGCTGCGGTCAGTGTGCATTCTTGATACGCCATTGTAATGGTAAGTGTCTTGGTCATTTTTGTTCTCTTCTCATAATTTGTTGCAGCTGGAACACGTGACCTGATTTTCCACCTCTCTCAAAAAAATTATTCAACCATACACCGAATAAAATAAAATAATAAAAAAAGAGAAAAACACGTTGATCTTAGAGACATAATTAATGGTAGTAGTGATTTGATTGTATGAATAAGAGAAGAGGAATAGGTATAAGTGATTACAGATTTTGGATGGAGGGTAGTTGCAGAAAGCAAAATGTAGGCTTGTTCTTTTAATTATCATTGTCATATCCTTGAAGAGAAGTTGGCCCGCGTAGTTGTGACAATGGGGTGCTATAATTGTGGGATTTGACATAGGTAGAAGATAACTTCTATCTTAGAAGAAGAGGATGGGTGCTATAGTTTTGGGATTTGAGAAACAACGTAATCTTTTTTTTTGGTAATGTGAAACAACGTAATCTGTGTCATCTAACCCATTTTTTTTGCAGCACCAAAATAAAAAATTGTAAATGAGTAAATAAAGTTAGTTTTATTTGTTTGGGGATTTAATAAATTTAATAAATCTACATTTACACCTTATTTTAAAAATCAAGCTCCAACTAAGTATTTCATTTCACGCGCTTTTTTTTTTTTCTTTTTTGTGCGTCTCTCTCACGCCTCTGCTATCCCTATTTTCTGCACCTCATATTCCTTCTCATCATTTTTTTCTTCTTCCTCTCATCCCCCTCCTCCGTAATTGTCGTTCTTCTTCTGCTTCTTCGTGCCTCTCTCTTATGCCAGTGATGTCCCTGTTTTCTGCAATTCCACTTACATCTCCTATTTTTCTTTTTTCTCTTCATTGCCTCCTCCTCTTCCTCCTTCTTTGTCATCGTCGTTGTGTTGTTGTTCTTTTTCTTTTTCTTCCTTCGTCTATGCTCGCTCTTCTTTATCTATGAGAAC
Organism: Stylosanthes scabra; assembly: GCA_036250425.1. NCBI lineage: Eukaryota > Viridiplantae > Streptophyta > Magnoliopsida > Fabales > Fabaceae > Stylosanthes > Stylosanthes scabra. The sequence continues at coordinate 17,637 of JASCZI010272846.1, read as the reverse complement.
TGGAATTGTAACTCAAAACGATCGTAGTATGATTTTTAAAAACCTATTTGATGGTTTTATATTTTTTGTTCATTCCAATAGTAATATTGTTTGTGAATATTGATATTGATTTTAATTGCTCTGTTTTTTCAGTTTTTTTGTGATGTTGATAAAGAGTATTACAAATTCAAACAAACAAACAAGTTTTTAAACTATCACGAACAGATTTTCACTACTCAATTTTCACATAGATTCAACATTCAACCAATTCAAACACACGAATAGGTATTTAAACTATCATAAATAGATTTTCACAACACACGAACATGTTTTTAAACTACCTCGGACATAATTTAAAAACTCATTTTTAACACATCAACATTCATCAAATTCAAATACACGAACAACTTTTTAAACTACCATGAATAGATTTTTAAACTACCACGAATAAATTTTCAAAACTTATTCTCAATCATTCTTTGATGTCTTATTTGTTTCTTTCTTTATTATTCATATTAACGATAAAAACATGTTGATAACGAAAAAAAGATAAATTGACAGACATAGGAGAAACAATAAAAATAAAAGATAACGGATAATGGGTTTTCCTACTAGACCTCTAAGAAACCTATTCTAAGATAACGGGTTTTCCCTACTACAAAGAACCTGTCCTTGACAACTTAGATCAGAAGGATGAAACTGAAAGAATTAACACTATGAATTACCTTAGGTTGGATCCTTTGATTTCTTGATGTAACAAGCAAAGTAAATCACTCACCTCACTTGAATACACATAGAAATTCGTGCTCCATGTGCAATAGAAAATAAATAATCCAATCTTCCATAAATGACTCACAAAAGTGTTTAAATAGACTTCTAATAGCCCAAATTTAATTTGGGCCAAATCTGGCTAAGTTAAGATCTTAAAATTTAAATCTAATCTAAAGATATGACTCTTAATTTAATCATAACTAATTTAAATCAAATCATGTTTGACCTTATTAGATTAGATCATATTTGATTTAAATCTTAACTCCTAATTAAGATAACTAATTTAAATCAGATTTGATCTTAAAAGATTAGATCAGATTTGATTTAAATTTTAAACTTCCTAATATAAAATACTACTAAACAAATTAAATTCAAATTTAAACTTCCTAAAATACTCTAACAATAAAGCTTCTTACAATTGATTACTTAATCTTTAAGTAATTTCAGAATCTGAACTAAATCCAATCAACTTAGTAAGATGTTATCTAGATTTAGTGAACTTCTTATGAATACTTGAACTCCAAGTAACTTGATGAAAGCCATGTTCCTTGCACGCCAAGTCAATGCATTTTCTTTTGAGACAAAATCCATGTTCCTTGGTCTTCTTGATGTCCAAAATCGGCATAGTGTAATCCTTGAACATGAAATGAGTACCATTCTACCCCTCATGTCTAAAATGATGAAAATGCCCTCCTAAACACGTAGCACATATAAAATTATGTTCAACTATTTCTTGAAATCTTATTTGTTTCTTTCTTTATTATTCATGTCAACTATAAAACTTATTCATGTTAAGAATGTGTTTCTGTTCATTTTGGCTTTTTTATTTCTGTTCTTCTTCTCCTTCTTCCTCTTTCTCCTCCTCTCCTTCCTTATCATCTTCTTCCTACTACTCATCCTCCTAAATTTGAGTTTTATCTAAAAAGAAAAAGATGATGATGATAATGAAATCAGTGACGAAAACGATGACACAACACAGACGAAGAAGAACCAACAAAGAAAAAAAAAGAAGATAGCGGTGACGACAACGACGACGGCACAACTTTAGAAAAGTAAAGCAGTGGCAGAGAAAGAGGAAGAAAAAGAAGAAGAACAACAACAACAACGACAATAACAACTACAACTACAACGTAACAGAGGATTAGGAGGAGGAGGAGGATGAAGAGGCGAAGGAGGAAGCAGAGGTGGTGAACAAAAAGAAGAGGAGGAGGAAGAGGGAAAGGCGGCAGAGGAGGTGGAGATGGAGGCAGAGATGGTGATGAAGAAGAAGAAGAAGTGTGCGTCGTTGTGGGTGTGTGAGCGTGAAATGGGGGTAGTGGGAGCATGTAGTCACGAGTGTAAGTGAGAGTGGGACTGGATTGTTTGCTTTGACTTGGTTAGTGATTATATGTGTACATGTAGCAGTACTGTAACAAATTTATTTAATTTATTTTGAAAAAAAAAACATCAAACGAGGTTTTCAAAAATCTAAAAAAAAAATCTTCATATTTTTAATGACAAAAATATCTTAATTATTTAAAAATACGATAAAAATGTCCATTTATCATGTATTAAACGTCATAAAAATACCTAAAATTTGACATTTTCTCATATCTAAAATAATATATAATGGCAGTACAAAAGGTTTGGTGTCCAATTTTTATTTCATATTTTAACCATATTACTAATCAATAATTTAAAGCTATCATTTATAAATTGGTAAAAAACGTAATTAGACAACTTCCCATTTGTTTATCTAGCGGTTACATTTTTGTTAACATTTCCTACATTCACTTCTCTCTCGTCTTTCATCAAACTTCTTTTAATCTTCCATCTACTTTCATGGTAGTTTATTATTGGGTAAAGTATAATTTTTGTCCTGATATTTACCAAAAGTTTTAAAAATACCCATAAATTTTGATTTATTTCAATTTTGTCCTTAATATTCTCAATTTACATCAATTTTATCCCTAACTTCAATCTTTTCTAATCAAAAGATGGTCAACATTATTTTTTCTCATTTTACCTTCCAAAAACTCAATCATCAACATCATCATCATTTCAGAACATCATCTTTCCTCTTCCAAACACTCCTCCCCAAACCATCCTCAATCTCCTCCTCGTATCAATTAAAATCAAAATAAGATAGTAATTTTTTTTACTCATCAATTAGAATCCCAATTCAAGTCAGCAATACGCCCCTTCAAAGAACTACAAATAAAACCCAAGAAAATAAAAGTGCCCTCTGTATATGATATAATCAAAACAGAACAAACAGAGTAGAAACTAAAGCATAAAATTAAGGAGATTAATCACAAAAAGAATATATGATATAATATTTTTATCATGGAAATCTCAAAATATTACAACTGTTTTCTTTACAACGAACCCTAATCCAGTAATCCCTAATCAAGAAATATTGATTAATATGTAAATCAAAGTTAAATGAAATTTAACTCTGCAATGCCTAAACTTAGGTTTCATGATTCAGAAGAAGAATGTTTTTGCCTCCACCAGTAAAAGAATCACTTTGTTTAGGTTTGCAAGATTTAATAGACGAACCTAAATCAGACTCAATGACACTATTTCGTTTGAATCCCCAAAACTAAAACAAATTTGCATGCTTCAACTTCTTCACTGAATGAGCCGAATCGAAACCGTCTCTGTGTCTGGGGCCCTCCGGCGACAACGAGGGCCAATTGGCATCGCAGCCATAGAAATCGGCAACAAAGCTTCTCTTTTCCGTCTTCATAAGGGATTTCTGAGGAAATTCTTCCTCGACAAATGAAACAATGCCGAAGTCGTCGATAACGCCATAACTGCGAGGCCGAGGAGAGGAAGAGAAGAGCGGCACCGGTGTAAGTGGCGAAATGCAAAAGAGGTGATGAGCAGAAGAAATGGTGCTAGGAAAGGAGGCGGTAACGAGGGGCACTGTACTGGCATATAGTGGACGGCTGTATGTGGGGAGGAGATTGATGATGGTGGTGGCGCTGTGGAAGAGAATGTGACGGAGAAGATACATTGAAAATGGTGACGATGGTGAATACTAAATAGGGGTAATATAGGAAAAAAGATTTTGACTCTTTTTTAAAAAATATTGAAGACAATGTTAAAATTGATGCAATTTAAATCCATTTAGGACAAAATTGAAACAAATCAAAACTTAGGGCTATTTTTGAAACTTTTGGTAAATATTAGGGATAAAAAGTATACTTTATCCTTTATTATTTTTTTAGAATTAATCTACGTCTATTATTGTACACTGTTAGTCACTAAGCACGGATACGCAAGAGGGGGAGGGTAAATTGAGTATCTCAACAACAATGAATATTTTTCGTGGAAATGTAAATTGCTTTGAATTTAAATAGCTCAAATGCTTGTACTAGTATTTTTCCAAGGGCTTAAGTCAGTTCTTAAGTACTTACAATGATCTTTTACTTTCCAAAACACTTGTTAAAAATAAATAACTTGAATTTAAATGAATCAAATGTTTGTACTAGTATTTTTTCAAGGGTTTAAGTCGATTCTTAAGTACTTAAAAGGATCTTTTACTTTCCAAATCACTTGTTGAAAATAAATAACGGAAATATAAAAGAGTAGAGTTTAGAGATTGATACACAACGACGTATAGTGGTTTGGCACAACCTTTACCTACGTCCACTTTTTCTCAATCGCAATCGAGAAGTTCAACTATCACCAAGCTTCAAGGTGCTTGATAAACCTTTACAAACTTGAGCCTTTGATTTTAACACCTCACGATATCTTACGACAAACCACTCCACTCGATGTAATCCCAACTTCAAGGATTTCCTTTGAGTATTTATCTAATCGACTAGTGTTTATCTCTCGACTCAACAATAAGAGAACCAATCTCTTATCTTACAAATGAAATCAAATGGATTTTTGGTAACTCACAAATAAGAGTGATTGATTACAAAGTAAGCACTATAAACCAAATATCAAATATCTCTCAAATTAGTGTATAAAAAACACTTTGAAATGAATGTATATAAGCAAGATGGTTTAGAGCAAGTGTTGTGTATTTAAATGAGCTCAAAACCATCTATTTATAGATCCCCAAAGGCATTGGAACATTAGGGAATAGTTAAGGTTGAGCCAAAAAGTCAAAACTAGTTGTTATAACTAATTTTTTAAAACACGTTCTAAATAATCGATTATTACACTTAGGTAATCGATTGTCCAATATAAATCAATCTGAAAATCTGGATGTTAGCTTTTTAATGTAACAAGAATTGTATCGTTTGGACCTCTGTAGCTCGAGTTATCATCACTTTAGTGCAAAAAGGTCAAGATTGACAGCATGCACTAAGCCTTAAACCAACTTAGTTGTAAAATAGGTTATAAAACTTTTATGGCTATAGATTTCATAAAATCTTTTCTTTAAAAACATTTTCTTGTGTGTGTAAGAGAGATAATAAACTCTGGTTATTAACAAGATAATTACCTAAGTCCTAAGATACTAAACCGTCCTCAAATCCTTCGATGGTTGTCATTCATCAAAATCGAAACAAAAACCTTTGCACATATTGTAACATGGTTTACAATTTTCCACTTTTTGATAATGACAAATATTTTTGAGGATATGATTTTCAATAAAAGATTTGAAAGCAATATGTTTAAAACAACTTTGATTATATGCACTTGTTATTTTGAAATATAGAAATTTTTTTTGCTAAGTTCAAGTTCCTCCTAAACTTATCCATAATTCCCCCTAAATATGTGCATATCATAAATAGAGTTTTCAAATAATTTTTTAAATTACTAGCGGAAGCTAATTATTCAAACAAATATCCTCAAACTTATTTTCCCCTTTTTGTCATTAGCAAAACAAGAGAAAATATAAATCAATGAAGCATAAATATTTAAGCATGCAACTCAAATAGGCTTACCAATCCTATTTGCCATTCATCAAAAATGCATATGAAGATAACAATATGTAGCTAACTTAAAGACTAAATGCATAAACAAGCATATTAGAAGTTTCAAATACAAAAAATAACATAAAAAAATATCTAACATAAACATAATGATAAAAACCACACCTAGGCTTACTGTAGTGACCCGACTTTCAACATATCATGATCATACCTACAGCCAAGTCGCTACAACTACACACCTGTGTATCTACTTATAAACATAGAAGCCTTTAACTATACAAACTCAATAATTACCAGAAAGTTTTCCAAACTTACATACATAACTTCAAATCCAAACACGAATACAATTATATTCAATTAGTTACTAACATATATATACACAGATAGCACAAAGGATAATACAAAAGTCTTGCCTCTCTTAAAAAAATGAATCCTAAAACTACTAAGGCAAGAGGAAATTTTCTAATATATAACCTTTTAAATTATATACATGCAGAACTAATAAATTATATTCGTAGTGCGACCATGGAATCATGTATCTAGCTCCTCGAACCCTTCTAGCGGGTACCTGCAATAATTTTCCTGAAATGTTGGGAAGTAGGGAGTGAGAACCAAACTACACGGTCTCAGTAGAGGGGTTTTCAAAATTGCTATAAAATGATACAATATAAAAACCTTTCTGATTTGCAAGCGATTCAACCAACCTCATGAACCATTCAACTTTAAATAAATTATTTATGTTCATCTGAAAAACCCCTTTTTATTTGGATTAGTACTCTCTAAGATAGAAAATTATTATATATAAGGTTCCTACTTCAATAAGGTATGTGAACTTCACTTTTAACCCAAGGTATAACTCAACTTCAGAGAGAAGGAAAATTAAGAAACTAGAACGCCCGCACATCTAATTCACGAAATTAAGAACATTCAGACCATCCAACTTATAGCTACAGTAAACATTCAGAAAACCGACTAACATAAATAGAATCTCATAATAAAACAGAGTCATTCAGTATCTGTTACAAACTTTACCTTTCTTAATAAAATAACACTTTACAAATGGTTCTTGGACCACTAACAATATCCCGCAAAGCTTAGGCTCATATACTTATATAATTGATAAACCCCATTTCGATGGGTTATTTCATATCATAAATTGACTAATTGTCAACCTTTCACCACTTAAATACATGAAAACAAGCATGTTTGCATTTAATCGTTCCTTAGGGCTGTAAATGTAATTATCTTCTATTTTAGCCAAATTTTACTGTGTTTTAAACTGTTTTCCATTCCGCACGATGCCTTGATATGTGTGTTCAAGTGTTTCAGGCTTTAACGAGGAACGAGAAGATCGCAAAGAAAAGCTTGATGGCCAAATCCAGAGCCTATGCGTATGCACCAAAGGAGCCTATGCGTACGCATTGCCATGCCTTGGGCGTCACGTCCTAGCTGGAACCAGACCATATGCGTACGCACCTAAAGGGCCTATGCGTACGCATCAGTGGCCAGATTTGTGCCTATAAATAGAGGATGCCTTCATCATTTTTGGAGAGCCCTTTTAACAATTCCTTTAGTTTAGTTTAGAGTTCCATTAGTTTTCTTTGTCCATTTTCACTAGCCAAACAATTTATTGCTTTTATTTTCTGTTTTCCATACTGTTATTCTGTCAATTTTAATTTCAAATTATTCAATATTACTGCCGTTATTCTGCCCATTTTTCATTATGTCTTACTGTTATGCTGCCCGTTTAAATTCCGCAATTATGATTTTCGTATGTAGTGAGTGGTGACCACAGTGACTCGGCTATGGCGTGAAATGTGTGAATTATCTTAGTTGCCGATCCCTAAGGGCAACAGATGAGAGGAACAGAGTTAATTTCGATACCTTAAATAAGACAGACTCAATTCGGTGCAAAGTGCACTACTGGTGAGTTCTTCTTGGTGACACGGGATTTACTCGAGTGCTGTTGAGACCTAGGTTCCCTGCTGTTGTGTATGCCTAGGGCATTCGGATAGGGGTTAACTTCGCCACTCTGTGGTGGTTAGTTTCCTTTAGGTGACAGTCCATCCAATCTGGGATCGACAGTGCTTATAGGGACGTACAATATTTCAACCCAGAGCCGGGCACTCTTTAATCCACTGTTATTTTAATTTATTTTCTTGCACTCAGTTCTTAACAACAAACTGCAACCAACCCCGATATTTTCTCAACCAAAGACAAACCTCTATTTCTGCTTCCTAGGGAGAACGACCAGAGTCCAGTACTCGGTATTTTCAAACTTGGTTGTATCTCTGTGACACTTTTAAATTTGGGACCGCAGCCTTGACAAGGCCGCGCGCACCTAGCTTTTGGCGCCGTTGCCGGGGAAGCAAAAATGTGTGTCTGTTTTTGGTTAATTGTGAATATGTGAATACTGTAAATATGATAGTCTTTTAAATTTTCTTTAAAGGTGTAGTTTTCTTTTGATTTTCTTTATGAATTGTTATTTGAATGTTAAGATCGCATTCGGACCCTGGCTTGTTGTTGTCCGATCCTGAAATTGAACGAACTTTACGCCGAGCAAGGCAAGCCAGACGCCGAGCTGAACTTGCGAGGCTGGCATCAGATAACAATCCTTTTGACTAGTCTAATTCTGATTCTGACTCTGATACTCAAGCTACTTCTTCTAATATAGGTACCTTTACCATGGGTGAAAGACTTACTCTTAAGCAAATCGGAGGGGCAAGCACTGCATTTGATAACCAACCCAACCGATTTCCCAAACTCAATGTAAACTTCGAACTCAAATCTGGTTTGATAAATCTTCTTCCTAAGTTCTATGGTAGGCTAGGCGAGGACCCGATTAAGCATATCAAGGATTTTGAAGTCATCTGCATTACCACTAGAAGGACCGGTGGTGAGGAAGATGCTGTTAAAGCATTCGCTTTACCGTTCTCTTTGGATGATTTGCCTGCCGAAGTAACCTCTGATTGGGGATTGTTTAAGAAGAGATTCTTGGAGAAATACTTCCCACCATCCAAACGACCCGAGTTTAATACTCGGTATTTTTTTAATTGGTTGCAAGCTCTGTGACACCTTTCTTGTTGACGAAATCCCGCTGTCAATCTCATAATTGGTTTAGATTCCTGTACAACAATACTCTCTGTTTTTGAAAATTAAGGAATTCCGAACCGGTCGCGAGAGCGGCCGCGGGGCGTCCGTCAAATGGCGCTGTTGCCGGGGAATTGAATACATGTGCGCTTGTTCATCGTTGTTTGTGAATATGTTGATATTGTGGATATGTTACTTTGTAAATATTCAGGATAGAATTGTTAGTTTGGTAGATAGTTTTTTATTTTCACTTATGAATTATTTATTGAATGCTAAGGTCGAATTCTGATCCTAACTTGCTACTTTTTGATCCTGAAATTGAAAGAACACTTCGACGTGCAAGGCAAGTTAGGCGTAGAATTGAGTTTGAGAACAACTTGCGTTCTCAAATTGAAAATCTGGCATCCGAGAACAATTCTGCATACTCATCTAATTCTGATTTTGACTGTGATATACTTTCTTCTTCTGATACAGGTACCTCCAACACGGGAGACCTTCCCAGGATTACTCTGAAACAAATGGACGGAGCAAGTATGGCTCTGGAAAATCAACCTGAATAAAAATTTTGAATTGAAATCTGGTCTAATCAATTTGCTTCCGCGATTCCATGGGATGCCGGGTGAGGATCTGATTAAGCATCTGAAAGACTTTGATGTGACTTGTGCTACCACCCGAAGGACTGGGGGTGATGAAGACGCAGTGAAAGCGTTTACTTTCCCATTCTCTTTGGAGGGCAGAGCCAAAGACTGGTATCATACTCTGTCCGGAGAAGTGACTGCTGATTGGGCGGCTTTTAAGAGAAGATTCCTCGAAAAGTACTTTCCGTCATCGAGAACAAATGCCATCAGAAAGGAGATTTCTGGGATCACTCAATTGCATGGGGAAACGCTAATTGAGTACTATGAGCGTTTCAAGAAATTATTGACCTCATGTCCTCATCATGCAATTTCTGACCTACTTCTGATAAATTACTTCTTCGCGAGATTGACTCCGACTGACAAAGCCATGGTTGATGCCTTCGCGAGAGGAGCTTTGATGAACAAAACACCCGAAGAAGCTTGGGAATTGATAGAGTCAATGGCCGACAACAACCAGCACTTCAAGGTGAGGGCCACATCTGCTGCAAAAGGTGTTTTCGAGGTGACTCCTTCTGAATCAACCATTCTTGCGAAGTCTTTGGTTGACATAGCTGCTATGTTAAAGGAAATTAAGGAAGGACAAGCAGCAACTCCAAAGCCTTTGACACAACATGCTAGCACCTCTCAACAAGCATCGGTCAAGCATTGTGGTATATGTTCATGCAACTCGCACTATACAGATGAGTGCCCCCAATTGCAAGAAGACCATACCATTGCAGCATCCCACGACTTCTATGACAATCAGCAATCTCCACCCAACAGCAGACAGTATTACCCACAGCCTCAAGGGTGGCGTGATAACCAGCAAAACCGATGGAACCCACCTCAACAGCCGCAATAGACCCAATTCCGCCAACCATACACATATAACCAACCACAAAACCCACAAAACCAAAGATACCAACCACCTCATACTAGACAAACCAACCTTCCAGCAAATGTTCGTCCACCCATTTATGAAGAAACTCTCTGTGCCTATCAACAAGAAAGTAGGGAAATGAAAGAAAATCATAAAAGGTTTGAATCCCAACTTTCTCATATCACCGAGTTGCTTCATAAATTCACCAATCAACCGACCACCAACCCATAATCCCAACCTTCTACCTCAAGTCTATTACCATCCCAACCTCTTCCAAATCCCAAAGGAGGTATTAACATGGTTTATAATGAAAATGATGAGGAAGATGAAGAAGAGGACGATGATGAATGGTTATATGAACTGTTGGCTGAGTTAGCGGATTCTGATGATTCAGATGATGAGGAAGTTGTAGAGGAACCTAAAAAAGAGGTTGATGATGAAGTGGTTGAAGAGGAAACCAAGGGCGAGACATTTTTCATTGCCACTATTTTCCACGGGAATGAGGTAAAGGCAACTGAAATGCTGGTTAAGTGCGAAGATCCCGGTGCATGTTTAGTCACTAGTAAGATTCGGGGGGTGGATATCCCCGAATGCTTGTGTGATCCGGGAGCTTGCGGTAATGTCATGCCTTACGCACTTTATGAAACTCTGGATCTTGGTCCGTTAAAGAAATCGAAGGAAGTTTTTACAACTGTTGATGCTAGCATTGTGTCAGTAGCCGGAATTGCCAAGAATGTTATGGTGAATATAGGGAAGTTAACAATTCCAACTGATTTCCATGTTATCAGACCAACCGAAGGGGACAAAGGAGGAAGACCTCAAGTCTTGCTAGGGAGACCATTCCTAAAGACCGCAAGATTTAAGCTCCAATACGATAATGATACATTCTCCGTTCGGTAGGAAAGATTACTGAGATATTTCATGTGACTCGCCCACCAACGCCTCGGAGGAAAGGTGCGCACCAACTTCGAGCGGTAGTAGGAAGATTGAGCCGGAAAAGCTTTTGAGAAGTGAGAAAAGAAAGGAATCTGAGAATTCGAAAAATGATGCTTTCATAGAAAAGGGGTTGAGGATTGCTCCCCCTCAATTGAAGAAGAAGAGAAAGAACGTCCCTTTGAATTTGGAAAGGAAGAAAGAAAAGAAAAAGAAGAAGCAAGAAGAAGGCAAGTTGAAGAAGAAGATGGTTTTGCAATGTTCAAGCTTTGATAAGCTATTGGGCAAATTGAAGATTTTCAAGAAAATCCTTCACCATCACAAGATTATGGACGCTCATTTAGTGAAGGATAATTCAAAGTGGAAGTAATGAAGCCATTATTCAACAATGTCCAACTTAAGGACACTAAACAAAAGTGCTAGGTGGGAGACAACCTACCATGGTAATACCTTCCAATCTCATTTTCTTATGTTTTTGTACATAGTTGTTTGTGAGAGATTGTTTTTTTTCTAAAGAAATAAGAGAGTTAGGAACAAGATTTTGCATGTTTGATGCATGAGATTTGAATACATTTGATGAAAAATTGATCTTGTTTCTCTCAAAGTGCTTGTGCAACCTTCAAAGTTGCACAAGCAAATTCTCAATTCTGCAAGAGTTGCGTGCACAACTCCATATGGTGCATGCGCAACAAACTCACCTGCAGCAAGCCCCATCCACGCCTTCAAGTGTTGCGTGCGCAACACCCATTGTTGCGTACGCAACACCCCTCAAAAACCCCATTTCCATGTTTTTAAATGCCTCAAACTCATTTCCAAACTCTCATTTCATCATTTCACAACTTCCATAACTCATTTTCACTCTCATTCTCTCATCTCCATACCATTGGCACCCACCAACCACAATCATCCATCTTCATTATCATCATTAATCTTCATCATCATCACCAAGTAAGTCCATTTTACTACCATTCATCTCATCTCATCATCCATTTTTCATGGTACATAGTGCATGTAGTGGTAGTTTTAGGTGATTTCAGTTTGTTAGTAAACTAGGATTAGTAGACTAATTGTTTGTTGCTTGACACTTATTGATACTTGTTGATTGTTAATGATGCTTTTGTGTTGGTAATTGGGGGTTGAACACCTAATATTTGCACAAATTCCATGATTTGCAAAACTTGCACATCAAGTGTTTGATAAAATGCCCCAAAGCAAAATTCATTTCAATTTTGGTATAATCCTTGCTTTGCAAGTTAAACCATGATTTGCTTTGGTCTTTGAATGTTTTTTGAGGCCAAAATTGAAATGATTTGATGCTTAGATGTGCACTCCATGGTTTATATGCATGATTAGTCATGTTCTTGAAGCTTGTTCTCATAACAAAATATGATTGCTTGTTTGGTAAAGTGCTTTAATATTGACATTGGTTCCAAATTATATGCTTGATTACCATGTATTTGGTCTTTGTTTATCACCATGGATACCAAACATTGTTGCATGGATTGATTGAAAATGGTTAGCTTGCTTAGATATTTGAAATGAGGGAATTGATAAGTGTTAGAGTCTATGTGAAAATAGCATTTGAATGATTGAAATGTACTTGGCCTTGGTTGATTCCATAACTCTAATACTTACTTTCTTTACTTCATGCACAATCTCACATGGTTTCCCTCATATGAAATTTTCAATTTACAGATGGCAAGCAAGGGAAAAGCACCGGTGAAAGCATCATCTACTAGGGTTCGTGGGTCAATATCTCAATAACAACCTCCGCTGGAAATCCAACTATATGAAACCCCCGCTCATGAGGAAAGGGGTAAAATCCTTGAAGAGAGAAGAGCCCTTCATGAGCGTACCATCAAATTTCCTAAGGGGGAGGACACTTTTGAAGAAAGGATACTAGCAAGAGGTTGGGGATTCATGTATGAACCAAGCATTCCAATCAATTTATCATGGGTGCGGGAATTCTATGCAAGCAAGACTAAGAAGGACGAACGGGAAATATTTTTGAGGGGAAGGAAGATAACATGTTCTGTGAGCACTATTGAGAAAACCTTGGGTATTCCCAAGTTCAGAGGGAAGTGCGGGTACTCAGAAATATCCGAGGCTTATAACAACAAAACATTGAACATGAATGAAGTGCTCCAAGTCATTGGTAAGGAAGGAGCCACATGGTGGGAGGATCCACGCAACCCAGTCATACCAACTAGGCCAAAGAAGAAGATTCTGAACTATGAGGCTTGGATGTGGCTGAAACTCGTTGTGTGCAACATCAACCCCACTAGACATGAAACTACTTTGAGCATGGAAATAGTTCTCTTGATCTATGCCCTTGTGATGGATATGCCGATTTGTCTCGCTTCGGTCATGAGATATGCCATGAATGCTGATCCTACCAAGACAAAGACTCACCTGCTCATATTTCCTATGTTCATCACCAAATGGGCTCGAGACAACAATGTTCCAAGATTCCCGGGGGATGTAATAGTGAAAAATCCCAAGTCCCAACAGTTTTTCCCTTATGGGAAGTGGCGTGAGGATGATGAAGAGGTTGCACCTCCCGTTCCACCACCGTAGCCTCTGTAGATGTTCCCATACCCTCCGCTCCTAGCTCACCCGAGCCTTCGAGGAAAGATCTCATGAGAGCACTCCGGCGAAATGAGCGTATCATGCATAGGCATGAACAATTGATGCTCATGTTGCATCCCGGATTGGACACCTCGGGATTGGAGCAGATATCCTCTTCAGAAATTTCCCAGTAGTTAGTTATTTGTTTGAATTGTTATAACTCTAGTTGTTAGACTTCTTTGGTAGTTAAACTTGCTGAAATTGGATGTCCTCTGAAAAATAACACTGAGTTTTTCCATTTTGAAAACTGACATCCAATCA
>JASCZI010272844.1:8115-19620 GCA_036250425.1 Stylosanthes scabra | reverse complement strand
TATATATATATATATATATATATATATATATATATATATATATATATATTATTTGACAATGTTCATCATATCTTATTTATTATCATTATTGTTATTTATGTATAATTAATTTATATCATCATAATTAATAATTTTTTAACTTATATATTAGCTGTTTGGAAATTTTTATTGATAAATAACTTATATTCTAATAATTATGTGTAATATAATCAAGCTAATAAAATATAGTAATATAATCAATTGTAATATATATTTTATATACACATAACAAACACAATTTATTTTTTTGATTTTTTTAGTTAAATCCTAATAATATTTCTAATATTTTAAATGTCTTATATTTATATTAAATATTTTGTTTCATTATATTTTTATTAGGTAAAATTAAAATATTTAAAAAATATATTCTATCGTATAACCTCATAGATTTAAACATAATATTTTCAAGTACTCATTTAGCACATATAAACCAAAGATAAATATTAAAATTTACTTAAAAAACACAAAGTTACAAAGTTCGAAGAGAACAATCTAGGAAGAAGAATAAATGGTGCTAAAGTAGGGACTCTCTATAACTCAGTATTTTTAGTTTCTTTCATGATTAACAATACGTAGGATGGTAAAAATAAATCTGCTCCATAATTGATGGTAGAATAACCGTACTCCATGTAATCTTCATTTTCTTTTGTTACTCATTTATATGGTTATTTTTTCAAGAATTTTGTGCATGATACTTCTATTTTGTTGTAGTTGTACTCTGTAAATTTTTTTAGTGAATATTCATGTCAATTGAAATACATAAAAGAAATGATGAAGAATGAAAATAAAAATACAAAAAAGAATGATAAAGATATAAGAAGACAACCCCATAAAACTGATGTTGTATAGCATAGCTGCCAATCTTTTTAAAATATGAACTAAATGCAAAATGAAGTTAAAATTATGTTAGAGATCATCTTTGCTAAAATTAATTATCCTTGATAGTCATAAATAAATAATGGAAAATCAATGAAAAAACAATTCTACCAAAATTAGTTTATTCACGGGATGTCAAGACAAACTTTGAGAAGCCGTATTAGAACCAAGAGTGTCATCTGCAATAAGACAGTTCTTGTTGTATTTTCTCAGGGTTCTGCAGCGCAGAAAAGTAATCATTGAAAATAATAACTCATACATTTTTTTTACACATATTTTGAACTTTTTTGCATCAATATTTTTTTTTGGTTAGTTGCATTGATGAAAGGTATAAAAAAGAAAAATAAGAAACCGAAGAAGGAAGATGAATGTTTAAAAGAAAATAAATGAACACGAAAAAAAAAAATAATTTAAGTGGAAAGAAAAATATGGGTGGAAGTTACGTTATAAAATGTAACTGCAAATGAGGGGATAGTTGTATGAAATTACGATTTTTTGACAAAGTTATAAATTAATAGTTATCTCTTATTAATTATTAATAGCGTTAAAATTGAAAAATAAATTTGGACACCAAACTCCTTCTTCTTCAATTAATGATGTTTGTTGTTTTTTCTGGTTCTGCAAATTAAAATAATCAACTTAAATTAATAAATGAATAAATTTTTATATATAAAATACAATACTATTAATATATTTTTAGTAGGACACTAAATCATTATTTATTATTCAGTATTTGTACTTATAATTAATTTTAATTTTTTTACAAATTAGTTTTTCATCATATACCTTTTTTTTATCATCCAACTATATAATTATTTTTCATGAAATAAATATATATTTATATTATGTTAGGTTATTTTAATTTATTTTAAAAAATATTAATATTAGAAGTTATACTAATATGTATTTTTTATCTAAAATCTTTAAGTTATAAGCATGCATAAAATTTTAAGAAAAATTTTTAAAAAAAATAAATTCAGAGGTCAGACTCCATAATCATACCAAGTTCTAGTTAACCATGAAAAATTGAATAGCTATGTTCTTCGGAAGATCCCTTTCTACTAGATGACTCACCTGCCATATGCCATTTCAGGAGTCAATATTTTTTACCATATTTTATAACTTCGTTTAAGAGAAAAAAAAAAAAAGGCCAAGGTCGAATGCTACAGATGTAATATGATAGCCATGTTGAAATAAAATATTTGCCCATGATTTTCATGAGTGAATTTTTTTACAATATTTTGTAATGTCATTTAGGAGGGAAAAAAAGGTCAAGGTTGAATACTACGAATGTAATATGATAGCAATGCTGAAATCAAATATTTGCAAGTGATTTCCATGAGCAATTTTTTTACAGTATTTTATAATGTCGTTTAGGAGGAAAAATGGGTGTGAATATAATATAATAACATTGTTGAAATCAAATATTTGCAAGTGATTTAACAAAGATACATATTTAAAAATAAAAATATTATTTTTCTTACATGCATAAGTGTGGCTGGGTTGTAGCAGAAGTGTGGGAGAAGACGGAAATAGTTCTGATGAAGCAGAGGAATGGAGAGAAAATATAGCAGAGCAAGTTATTCTTAAAAGAAATATGACAATGAAGCAGATGAATAGGAATGAAGAAGATGAGTAAGTTATTCTGAAGAGTAGTGGAGGGGTTTACGGAAGGAAAATGAGAAATATTAACGGGTTAATTGGAGGGGTAATGATGGAAGTTAAATTTGGACATCAAACGTAAAAAAAAAAAAATAGATAAATAAAGAATGAGATAGATGAGTAAATTAATCTGAATAGTGGAGTACTTCATTAGAAGGGTAATAATGGAACTTAAATTTGGACATAAAACCTCCAAATTCCCTTTATATATTGGTATAGATATATATATGTGAAGACTAACTCTATCTAGATGAGAGGGTAAGTTATCCCTTTTCGTTTGATTTCTCTTTTTTTTTTTTTTTCATTGGATGCCCTCTGAAACACCGTTCGCGCATACTCCAATAACTGTTGCGACTCAAAAAAAAAAGTCACTGCGGTAATTAAGTATGCGTTGATACTTGCTAACATATCCATGATTCATAGAGTACTTTTTTTTAAGAATTATCCAAAGACCTATTTATAATAATTAATATATGATTGTTGAAATAAATAACTGTATCGTGACTATAATTTAAGGGAGACCGCGGGTGTTTCATAAGGCATTTAACCAAAAAAAAAAAAATTAAGTGAGAGGGGGTAACTTACTCTCTGATCTAGAAATGGTTGGTCATAATTCTATATATATATTGAAATCTTACAAATTAATTAATTTCTTATTGCATTTTGTAAGTAAAATTAAAGGATGCGAAGATTTATAAGAAAGGTGGATTATTTATTTAAAAATGTTGTACAAATAGATCTCAATGAGGTATATATTTATATATACATATCAACCTAGTATGATTGGGAAATAATGATTAGTGATAAATAGTTTGCTAGTAACTACGATTATTATTCAAAGAATTTCTAAATAAACATAATTCAGTACAGTACAGTCATAGCTAAAATGTACTATATTAGGATAAATAGTTTGCTAGTAACTACGATTATTATTAAGACAATATACTTATATACACTTTGCATTTAAAAAATTAAAAGAAAAAATTAGTAAATTAATTTGTATTCTTATAGAGGATACAGTGTACTAGATTAGGTGTTTGCTGATCAAATCATGTGAGTGACACACGTATCATCATTGCCAGGTAGATATCCATATTCCATTTCCATAGTAAGTGGAATTGGAAGACAAAGCGATATTGATGGCACAAGAACGCCATTTGCATTTCACGTGCTTCCCCTTCCTTCTTGTCTTACCCATTTATTTCAATTTCCCATCATATGTCTTCCAAAATTTCTAATTTTATTATTATTATTATTATTATTATTATTATTATTATTATTTTCTCCCCTTCTCTATGTTCCTAGTTAAATTATCACAGAACTTTGTACTTATCAATATAGCGATTTCACATGCATGCTTCTGATTAGAGGAGGAAAAATAATTAATTCAAATATCCTCTATACCGTCATATTTGCTTCTTTCACTACTTATATTTCAATAATATACCACTTTTCTTTAAAAAAATTATTATCAAAGTTCCATTTTTTAAAAAATTAATTACTTAAATGAAAACTTTTTTTTTACCAAAGTGACAACTAATTTGTTATTTTATTTGTAATTATTATTGTTTATAATAAATAAAAGATGTGGCATTTAGATAATTAGTTTTAAGAGAGTCGTATTTTAATATTAAGTTTTCAAAAAAAGTGGCACATTTGATTTAAAAAAAACTATAGGAGCATATGTTTAATGTACTTTAACTTTTAAGTTTAAGTTAATGATAAATTAAATCTTAATTTTTCTATTGAAAATATATTTATTTACTTATAAATCTAGATAACTTTCATGTGAATATATTGAAGTATAATCTAGAAATAATAAATTATTTAAATAGTTAATAATAATAATAATACTAATTTAATATATATAAATTTAAATAATAGAGACTTACTTAAAATTCTAGGATGACATGTGAAGTTCGTTGACAAAGCTGATTTTGTGGGCCATAGAAATCATGTAAGTTGGAAGATCTATCCGTACTATTTGCCACGTGGCGTGCTGACTAGGACACTGTTTGGAAGTTAAAAGAACAGCTCGCAAGTCTACCCACTAATGATGGATCTTCTTTGATGGATGGTGATTGATGTGTCTGTGGTGTAGGCATGATCGATCAATGATTATGTTGGAGATGATAATCAACGGATTTGGTGCATTTTCGTTGGGATCTAACGGCTATCATTAGAAAAGGTTTGCATGTAGCAGAGGAATGTTGAGACCACTCAATACAACAACAGTGCGATTATGTCTTGGGCCTGGCCGGGCCTTCTTCGAATATTTCTTTATTAAATTTGCAAGACAACAAAAACTAAGCCTATGTGGACTATGGATTCATCTTTGCTTAAATACTCATCCGTATTAAATAAGTATCAAAGTTTCAAATTCCACATGACTAAAAGAAAAAAAAAGTGTTCATTCTTTAAAATTTTATAATTACTTTACATTTCTTTTTGATAAATTACAATTTTAATTATAAAATTAATTTATTATCAGATGTCATGAGCCAAAGAAACAAGATATAAAATATTACAATTTTTATCTTATTTTTCAACCAACATTAACCAAAATTTCCAATATTTTCCACTAAAAATATTGGGTTTTTTATAGCCTTCCCCACATAAACATAATGATGAATAATATGTAGGTAGGTGTTTTTAAGTGACGCAGAGCAACATACATCTGACTTAAGTACTATGTCGGTACCTTTTAGTATGTACATAATAGAAACGTTGTGTAGTTTGTTATCCTTGAGCTACAAGTTATGGTGTAGAATGAAGAAGAGCATCAGATGTTGTATTGAAAAGTGGGTAGGTTGTTGGTGGTGGTAGTAGAAAGGGGGGACCAACATTGTCGGACGATGCTCACAATTTGCCAACCTGCTCTATGTCATGGGCGAAAACAAATAAAGCCTCAACGTTATGTTGTGTTCCTAATCAATTAATTAAAATTTTAAAAAGACATATATATCCTCATCATCCCCATTCCCCACCACAGCTAAAAAAGAAGATCATAGCCAGAAAGAAAGAAAGAAAGAAAGAAAGAAAGAAAGAAAATACTCATAGAGATGATAGGATAGATATGCATTTTAATTTTACTTCTCTCCTCCATACGTGATTGATTATATTCTGCCACAATTAGGCATCAACTTTGGCCTCACCCTCAAACAACATACACAAGTGCCTTCACGTGCCACCAAATGACCTCTTTCAATTTTACTGACAATTTTAGATTGCTAATAAATACATTATAGGTACCATTGTCAACATCTTCGTTTTCTTGGTAAATTGTTGTCTTTCCTTTGTTTTTTGTTCCTCAGCAGTATTTGTCTGGTAAAAAGAGAAAAAAAATAGTGTCTTAATTTATTCTTTTAATTATTTTTTTAATATTTAAAAAGATAAAAAAGTTAAATATAAATGTTATTTTTTAAAAATTTGAAACATTTTTTTATTAAAAAATAAAAATAAATAAATTAAAGATGAGGTAGGATTCTGGTTTTTTCTTTAAAGAAAAAGATTGTTGGTTTATTTATTTGTCTGTTTTATAGGTTAGATCAATGCGTAAAAATAATGTTGCTCTGGGAAGTGTACGCACACTAGTAAGTATATACCGAAGAAAGCAAGTCACCAAAGAAAAAAAGCATACCGAAGAAATCAACTCTGCTCATTCATCATGTGCGCAAGACATTGCTCAATGGACACTTCTTACCGTTTACTTATAATAAAGTTCAAGCGGGAAATTTAGTATGGTATCTTTGAGAAAAAAAAAAAAAAAAAAAAGAGTTTACAAAATGAAAAACTTATTAATTTAATATTATAAATTAATATTTTAAATTAAATGTGATGTCTTTTTATTTTATGTTTTTTAATTTAATTACTTCTCCAAAATTTTCTCAATGGTCATGCTCTACTGTATTTATTATGGGCTTGGATTTTTTATTATGACTTACAAATGCCATATACATTTAGACACCAAAAAAAAAAATGCCATATACATTTTTAAAATCACATTCTCCTTTTCCATCAAATTTTTAAATAACAATCTCCTCTCTTCTTCTATATATAAAATAAAAAAAGTTTTAGAAGCTTATACTGCACAATCAATATTCATCATGTGCAATGCTCGTAAAAGTCTAATAAAAATTTTTATTTTTCACGCACTATTCTTTGCCAAAGAAATTCTCATAACTATTATATATCATTTTATATTACTCATTTTAAAATTAAACTAATTAATTGAACCGACTATGGGAGTTATGATATTTCTATATACATGCACAAGCTGCAGGTGAACATAAAAATTACTACTAGAGCAATATTATATACAATTTGCTGTCACGAAACTACTTCATTACCAAAATGCCCTTCCCTCTTTAATTTATATACATTTTTACAAGTAATCCACAAAAAAGTAATAATTGCTCCAGTTAACTACTTTTACAGAATAGTAGACCAAACCTACGGTGATCGATCAGAGAACGCAGTTAATGGTTCCAAATCTGGAGGACACAAGAGTAAATTACATTGAAGTAGCTTCAAAATTTATTTATATATAGCGCGTGAAAAAGGAAATAGGATTTGACGAATTTAGATTGATCTAATTACTAGTCCATTTAAGTAAATATCAAATTTTAAATTTTCGCCTTATGCAGTTATATATGTATCAATTCATTGACCAAGGACAAACTAACCCTTAAGTGGAACTCAGATTCAATACAGATTACTGATTCACTTGCCGAGTTGGACAACCGTAAAAACTAAAAGGGAAATTGGATGAATCTTTGCCAATTAAATCAGTAACTGCATCATCTCTTCTACATGCTAAAAATAGTAATAGTTAGTTGTATCAAATAAGTTTGTAAGTACCACGCCCATAAAACCGTTGTTAATAATCTAACCGTGGCAAAATGGGAATGCAGGCTCCTAATTACGCTCAAATATTTCCTTTTTTTTTTATTCATGACTAATGTATGATTTGTTTGGATGAGTTATTACAAAAAGATAATTTGTTTTTCAAATGATACATTTAAAAAAAAATTAAATAAAATTAATTTTATATTTAAATATCACATATAAAAATATTTTTATTTATTATTTATATGTATGTAGATATAATGATATAAAAATATTTTTTGATTTATTTACTATATTAAAACCTTTTTAATGGAAAAGTTTTTTTTAAAAATATAAATTGTATCTTTTAAACTTTTTTTTAAATTTTTATACTCCATTTATTTTTACTATTGAAAATTTGTTAAACACATAAAAAATTAAAAATAATTTGTTTTAATAATTTAATGACATCCAAACAATTTCAAATGATTTTCCGGCCACAGTCCACTTTTCTTGTGGTGCATTCTACTCTCCCTTAACTAGGATTTCCTTATGGTTATAACTTATAGGAAAGTTTTCAAGTATACGCACCGATATATCTATAATATGTAATCGTTGATTTTAATTTATATATATTTTTTAATTAAAATCAACGGTTACAAATTATAAGTATATCGGTGTACTGATATATTTGAAAACTTTCCTAACTTATAAGTAACTCATAAAGCATTGAATTTGATTTGTAATGTGTAGTGTTGGATAAATTTCCAGCTTTCCAGATGTCCAGTAATAAAGCATTGAATTTTAACCATTGGTGAAATTTTAAATAGTTATAAAAAACGTGAAGATATGTATTACATACACAATGTCTATTTATGTGTGATTAATAGGAGCATGTTCGTTGTTGCCTTGTTGGTTTGGATTTGAATGCTTCATAAAAGGATGGCATGGAACGAAGAATGGAAGGTAAGTTTTACAGGCTTTGGCAGAAGGGTAATAAATTATGTCCAGATTATAAAATGCTGTAAGATAAAAAAAAAAAAAGGAAGAATATAATTTTATAGATTATAATTTTTTAAATATATAGAGATTTATAAATAATTTATGTAATTTATATTTTAGTTTAAAATTGAATAAATTTTTTTTGCAAATTTAGTTTGCAGTAGTTTACTGATATATCATGAGATATTCACCTTTAGATGGCCTAATACATGGTATAAGGTACACCACATTAGTTAGGTGCAGCACGATCCTGATTTATTTGAGTTAGTAGTAACGTAGAATCATCAATTTTAATTCATTTTAGTCATTATTTATCTATCAAATTGAAAAGTATTGATTAAAGTAAAATATTAAATTATAAATTAAAAATTTAAGAATTAATAATTAAAAATAATAATTAAAATAAATTAAAATTAATGGTAATTTATCATTTCTCATTAAAAAAAAAAATTGGAGTGAATCCTAGCTAATTTGTTTGTAAGATTCACTGGCAGGCAGCTTGTTTAACTAATATGTTTTTTTAACTCTCCAATTCTTATATATATGTACGGAATATGCATATCCCAATTCCAATAATGTCTAAAAACAAATTAAGTATATATGAAAGTCCAGCCAAATAAATAAATAAAAGTATATATGAAAGTGGTCACGTGGTGAAAACGACATGGGATATATTCCCAATATAGGAGGAAATAAAACTTTGGTTTTGTCCATTTATGAAAAATGAAGGAAACAAATTGGTGACAGCTAATTCTGCAAATTCATTTTGCTTATTAAGAAGAGTATCAACTAATAACACTGCAAATTTGGGGGTAATTAACTAATTATGGTCAAGAATCGTCTTATTGTCATTATCTTGCTATATTTTTTTTGGCTGCCCACGTAGGATATATAGAATGTCTATTTTTGTTTGGTTGGTGGATTATATTTATTTATATGTATTTTCAGTGGAATAATTAACTTGGCCAAATACATCATATAAGCCATTTTAGAATGATGATGAAGATGCGCTTTTTCTACCAAAATTATACATGCTAAATATATATTGATAATATTTATACGATTAATTAATGATTGGAATAATATAGAATGAGACATGAGCTTTGACAAATTGTATGTAAGCATCTTTATATGGCATCTATCTCTCTCTGGTTTTATTATTTTTTTTAAAAAAAAAAGGATATGTTATACGAATAAACTATGCTTAAGAGAGCTGTATGTAAAAATTAGAAGAGACAATTCAATATCATAACAAAACAAAATAGGTGCAACTCTAGAGTTTTCCTTTCCCAATATTCCGGATTCAATACCCATTTCATGTAAAAAAAAAAATGAAAAACATAACAAAACATCTAGTATTAAAATTCACGATATTATGTAAATTATTATATGATAATAATATAGTATGGAGGATATCTTATAAAAAGTATTTCAGATATTTTATGTATTCATTTTAATATATATATTTTAAAATTATTTTATAATTAAAATTAACGATTAAAATTATTGAATTACTATATATCTTGAAACACCTAAAATCTTCCTATCTTATATCAATTTTATATTTGTTTAGTTTGATATTAGGTTATGAATTTATCGATAAGATTAAATTGTAATTTTTAACTATAAAAAAAAAAAACCTTTTTACTGTACATCACAATGGAGATAACATATCAAGATCAAGTTTACTCTTAAGAATCATGAATTCTAATACGGTATTAGAGGTATGGGATTTTCCTTAAATATTTTAACTTTCTTCATCATTTCAAAATCTTTTATAAGAGTGTTCATCACTTCATTCAATACTCTTAATGCATTAATTTTCAATTAAAAAGTAGTAATAATATTATGTAATTTGTTAATCTTGGTTATGATTTCTTTTATTATAATTTTTTAATTCTTTTAAAATAGAAATCATTACTACTGAATTTTTTATATAAATGTTATATTTTTAAAATAAAAATTATTTTGAGGAATTCTTGATCATGTCAAGATTTTAAGAGAATTCTAAATAAAAAAATATAAAATAAAAAGACACCATATTTATTTAATTCAAAATTTTAAAATGTTAAGTGAATAAGTTTTTCATTTTATAACACTCTTGAAATTTTATAAAAATTTATTATATTTTATGAATTCAAACAATTCAGTATGTATAAGAGGAAAAAAACTATGAGCTTTTTCTCTTTATCTAAATCTTTAAAATAACAGAAAAACGAGAACAAAAAGTAGAAAAAAAATGGTAAAATTTATAAAAATAAAAATAAAAGTAAAAAATACAAATCAAAGACACTTCTAATATCGGTGCAACAAATAGTAAAATTAATTGTGGTCCGATTTACAGGTCTAACTAACGTTCCACCTAATTAGTGGACCAAAAAGGAAATGGCATACTACCACTGTCCCATTATTCACCCATTGTTATGCTGTGGGAAAAGTGACTTAATTAGCAGAAAAAAAAATATTAAAATAAGTTTCATGAAATATTAATCATGTTACCATCAACATACAGGACCGACACTTATGGCGAGCAGTGCAAATGCTAATGAAATGAAATCAAAGCCCTGCAAGTGGTCATTTTCAGAGATTTCACATGGCATCAGTGTGCCACGACTGTGACTGTGACTATCAAATATCAATCAAAGTACATAACCTCATAAGCCTCAAAAGTCGTCTAATTGTAACACCAAATTCTTTATTATTATTTTTTTTATTTTTGGGCTTAAAAAATGTTATATATACATACACACTTTTTACTCTGAAGTGTCTTCTCTTTGAAAGCATCTCAGTGTATTATAATACATGATAATCAAGTTATTTTATTTATTAATTTTAATTATAAAATTATTATAAATATATGTACGTATTAAAATTAATAATTAAAATCCATAAATTACCATATATCATAAAACTCTTGAAATGGTTTTAAAGTGTCTCTACATTCTTTTAATAATTATCGATTTTTAATAAATAAATAATTATAGAAATATTAAAATTAAAAAATATAGAAATGTTTAATTATTTATTATTATAATATAGAAAAATTAAATTTTTTTATATTTACTACTTATATAATTATTTAAATAAATAAATTTCATT